>CM043722.1:43180244-43409405 GCA_023969325.1 Oryzias curvinotus
AATAAATAAATAAATAATAAAATAAAATTAAAAATCTACTCTTTAGATTTTAAACTACATTTCTTGCAGTAGCAATTTAAACTGATTTTTTTCCCCCTCCAGAAACTTTAAGCTTAAAGATATGAAACGCAAGCTTTGGCCCCGTTCAGACCGGTCCGTGAACAAAAATTGTCTGACATTAAACTGGTCTGCAAAAGGTTGGAGACCCACTGATCTAGAGGCTCATCCTAAACAGGAACTAAGAGTCCCCTTGATCTCACAATAGTTGGTTTCAGTGCACAGGTATGCGTGTGTGAACATTATTTGTATTGTGTTCATGTTGACATGTGAACATTTTTGGAGCCAACAGGTGTGTTTATAACATTTGAGTGTGTGTGTGGACAGACCCCGCCCTTATAGACGTGTATTACATCTGAAGTATAACAGTCCAGTCCTCTCTAACATCCCTCTCTCTTCTTCCTTCCTTTCCTTTTCCGTCCGGTCCAACGCCAAAGCTTTTCAAATATGATTAAAATGAATAAAGTTTGGCCTCGATTCCAAAAGGGGTTTACTTCAGACATTCCTCTGGTTTGTCAGAAGATTAATAACCCCTGTTGTTAAAGTAAAACATGTCCAACACAAGAGGCCTTCAGCTCTCATCTGTCTGCCCAGCTGTTGGACAGGACAAGTTAAAAAAAAATAAATAAAAAGAGTCCCCTTGATCATCTGGGTGTTTCAAATTTGTCCTTCAGGATTTACTGGCATTCCACAGATGTGACTTGTTTGGAGTCAAACGTGGTGAAATAAAAGGCTTAAATCTATTGAAATTACAAAGGATTCTGCTCAAAGATGAGCCGTTTTTGCTGTTTCAGGACTTAAATAAAAAAGCAAATAAAACAACTTTTAGTTTTCTTAAATTTTCCAATAAGTTTAACATACTGTCTAGTGATTTTTGAGGTCAAACTTTTTAGGATTTGAGTCTTTTCTAAAAAAAAAAAACGAAAAACGTCATTTCTGTACTCGGGGCGGCTAAAGCCTGATACAGAGAAACAGAAAAACTACCGCTGACTGAATAAAGAAGAACGGCATAAATTGGAGTGACAATCTGCATTTTGCTCTCTGGGATGATCAACTCTGAAGCTGGGATGGATCAGGGGGTCGGAGCCCCTCTCACCTGAGAATGTCCATCTCATCTTTGAGGGCTTGGGCCTCCTGAGCCAGGCTGGTCAGCTCGTCGTTGCGCTGCTGCAGGTCGGCCGCTTCCCGCTCCAGCCTCTCTGCTCGCACTCGAACGTCATCTCTGCTGCTCTCCAGCCTGACGCGCACAGGGGATTATATTAGTGGGAGAGTCATTGCCGAGACACCGAAGGAAACAAGATGAATCAAAAGCATCTGATTCTGGTGTAAATACACCCACTGAGTTATTAGAAAATTGATTTTATGCCTTTAAAAATCAGCCTCGCTTCTATCCCTGAGCAACTTGTACATGTGGGGTGAGTGCAGCCTCAAGTCAGGACTATAAGTCGCATTTCTTTTGCATAGTTTGGCCAGGGTTGCGTCTTTGACTCAGATCCGAGTTGTATCTGTTTTTTTTTTTTTTGTAAATAAGTGGCAACAACCGCTCTCGGGCACTGCAGGTGTGTAAAAGTATCTGCTACTGACAGCAGCGCAGAGAAACATGCGCTCAAGCTACGTTCACACCACCCTACACGACGCGCTTTCAAGCAGCCACTTCCAACGAAAAGGCTGTCAAAACACTCGTAAATGTGCATTTTGGGCTATTTGTTCAGAACTCTCCTGTGCACACGTAGCTATGCACGTCTCTGGCTCTACGTACGGCCATTGAACACGTGTTGAAAGTTAAAATAAGTCTAAGAAATGTCCATTCTTGTTTCCATAGTTTGTTAAAATTCTCCCCAAAACGCGACTAATTTATGATTTTTTTAGTTACTTTTGTTTTGTTTTTTTTGCTGCTGCAAATTATGCTCCGGAGCGACTTATAGTCCGATAACTACCTGTAATTCTCCTCCTGAAGCTGCTCCATCTGGCTTTGCAGCAGCAGCAGCTTCTTGCCAGTGATGGCGGTGGCGGAGGCGTCCAGGGAGTCGCAGCAGCTCAGCCTCTCCTTCAGGGAGCGGATCTCTGCCTGCATGGACGCCTTCTCCTCCAAACTCAGCGACAGCTGCCGGGGGGGGGGGGGGCAGAAACACAGAACACTCACAAAACAAGACAACTAAGAAAAAGTCACGGTTTCCAAAGCAGGAGGCTCCGGAGAATGTGGGAGAAAATAAACAACTGGAAGTGCAAAGAGGACTTTCAACACATGCTTTGTTCTTCATTCACATGCTATCACCGGTCAGCTGATGTGCAGCTTTTCTGACTAAACGGAACTTTTCTCAGTGTGAGTTTATCTGCAGCCTCGAAGCTGTAAACTCACAGCAGGATTCACAAAAAGAGCCTGGATTATGGAGTGTCTGGTTTGGGCCTAAAGCAGCAGTCAAAAGTCATCACCGAACTGCTAAATAAATCCTTCAAAGTTTCAAGAGGTCAAGGAAAAAAAAAGCCTCAAAGTTGTGCTTCATTTACAGTAGACTCAGAAACGCACGTTCAAGGGGCCGCTTTCAATGAAAAGTCTATTCTAACTGCACACATACATGTTTAGGGCTTCTGTTGTGCCCTTACGTCACTACCACTGACGGTAAAATGTATAACCTGGCTGATTACGTGTGATGTCACCGGTAGAAAATGCCTCGTTTCCAGTTCCAACCAAATGAAGTCAATCCAGTCGGCATTTTTCCGTGATATGTCCGTTGCCACGTTGGAACCAAACGTCCTGAGAAAGTCGTGATTGGTTCGTGACAGTCTGAGTGCACATTTATATGGCAACCACTCTGTCCAATCAGGAGTGAGCATGTTAGGAGGCCACACCCCTTCTATTGAAAGCGGGCTCAGAAGAATCTGTCAAACACTTTGACAGTTTGATGCGAGGCCACCTACTTTTATTGAGGCATCTGATTGGTCAGTTTATAACTTGAATAACTTGCGCTGCAGCAAAATTATAAAAAAAAAAATTAGGATTAGCAAGAATATATTAATAAAAGGTCGTAGAGAAAGAATGGTTATTGTGACATAATGACTGAGTCACAGCTGTGTATTTCTCAGTAGAAATCTATGGGATTTTGGCTTTTTGGGACCAGTGAGAACTCCCGATTGGACTGGAGGGGGGAGGGGTCGCTCAGTCCAGTTCTAACTTACAGTCAATGGTCACTATGCTGGTTGTGAATGCCGTTTCTAGGCGCTATGTGCAAAACCTGCTGCGATTAAATGCAAAGTTGAACTTAGTAACGTATAGATAATAATTCACGGAAGTGTCAGCAGTTTGAAAAGTAAACATAAAGGAGAAAGTATTAATAGTGGCTGGTGCCACCAGAATTATATGACACCAGGTCTTTCGTGTATCAGAATAGAGCTGTGAAAGAAAACCCCTGGAGCAAGATTTGCACTGCTTAGACATTTTGCATCAACCGTCTCCTAATTTTCTCCTAAATTCATGCGCTACTATTGGGTAACGACAAACCTGTGTGAACACCATCTGCTAAAAGTACGCTCCAAAACCTGCACATCCTCAAACACGTGCCTGGTGTGAACGTAGTTTTAGGTTTTGCGGAGAAAACAACGACCCATACTTAAAAGATGCATCGAAAAAAGTTACAGTTACAAGTAAAGTTACACAAACTTGCAGTTTGGTTTAAAAAAACAAAAACTGGACTTTTTGGTTTATCAGGAGGCTTGGAAGCCAGAAAAACCCATCGCTGAACTTTGAGTACAGATTTCATGCTGTTGCTTTGCACCATCAAGAGTAAATAGCTCCTAAAACAACACCAGTGACTAATCTCCAACGTGTGGGCTGAGCAAGTAAACAAACAGGTGGGCTCAGCGCAGCACAAATTATTGCTGCGTCCCAAGGCAACATGTCAGTTTTATCTTGATGTTATGCAACCATCGACCAGAATGTCTCTTAACTAAATCAGTCCCTCCTTGCTAAGTGGTGTGAAACGCGGCTTCCTGCGGGCAGATCGATAAACAGGAGGAGGTTCAAACACGCAGCAGCAACAATCCAACAACAGCAAGTCAGACCAACTGCACTTTATTACAATGTACAGCCTTTACTTAAGCAGAGACGAAGCATAAAACTGTTATTTTTTTCCCATTTTCCTGTCCATCAACTGAGCAAGAGCTGAAAGCCTCTTGTGTTGGACATACTTTACTGTTACAAGGGGGGGGGGGGGGGTTGAGAATCTTCTGACACACAGGATGTATATTTGAATAAACCCCCCTTTTGTAATAGTTTTATTTGTTACCATTTTTTGTTGTAGAGGAGGGGGTGTAGGAGGATGCTTATAGAAAGGGAGGGGGTGAAATCATAAAGCAACAAGCTGCGTGAAGTTTATAATCATTATGGTTAGGTTTGGATGTCTAATAAATCTAAAAGGGGCGGGGCCTGTCCACACACACTCAAACACACCTGTTGGCTCCAAAAATGTTCACATACAAACATGTCAACATGCACACAACACAATTACCGTTCACACGCACATACGTATGCATTCAGACCGACAGATGCAGAAACATTTCATTCAGTCAAGCGAACTTTTTGTGCAAAGGTGAGCTAACGCCTGTGCTCGAGTGAGTGTTTATGTTCTTCAGGGGTGGGTGATGGAATGTAAGAAAAAAAAAAGAAAGAGGAAGAGTGCCCAGTCATCCCCACACCACGACCCCTCCGAAGCAGCAGTGGTAGCCAGGACCCCCCCCCAACATCAGCACGGTACAGCAGATAGAGGAAAACCGCCTACCGGGTAATTACATCCCCCACCCAGGCCAGGGCCAGCAGGACCACCACAGGGACCCCCAATGCCAGAGACCAGGGAGGCACGGGGGAACACAGAGTGCAAGCTCCAGCCCGACCAGGAGAATAGCCCCCCCGTCGCGCCCAGAGGTCCAGCCCCAGAAGGGCATCCCCCCTCCCCAAGGGAGACCCGCCCCACGCTCCAGGCAGCCACCCACCCAGGCCACAGAGGGTCCAGGAGAGAGCAAGGCAGGGGCTGCCCAGGGGCCGTATCTTAAAAATCCAAAATAACCCAGAATGGGGGCAGCTTCCGGTCACATAGTTGTAACCAAACACAAACCTGTGTTTGGATACAACTATGTGACAGAAAGCTGCCCCCATTCTGGTTTGATTGGGTCTAAAAGGCGCTGACAGGGTGGCTACCGTCACCATCCACAAAACTTAAGGGACAGAAATTTGTGGATATCCTGAGGGGATTAACAACCCTTTGAAGAAACGCGCTCTGGATTTGGGCTGCGAGTTCCCCCAGGCTACAGGAGTCTGCATTTTGTTTCTAAATCTTCATCTAAAATCTGTACAAATGTGACCGATGTCTTCTCACCGGATTCAAATTCCGTTTGAGAACCCCAACCAGGGACTTTGAAATAATGTTAGGAAACATTATGTGCAGATCGATCTTTCAGTTCTAATTCACGTACGTCCCCCAAATCTATCTGGATGAAGCCCATCTGGTACATTATTCAGTGTAGTTGTAGAATTAGATAGAATAACTCTTTAAGAGTTCTGGTACATTGCCTGTCCCGTCCTGGAGAGGATCCCTTCTTCATGTGGACATCCCTGAGATTTCTTCTTTTCCCCCCAGAATCCGTTATTCTATTTTTCTTAGGATTTTTTCCTTACCGAGTAGGGGGGTTTAAGAGCAGAGATGCCCAGTTTAGCCTAGTTTGCTTAGTCATTACTGTCATTAGTTTCATGTTCTTTATGATTTTATGTTTTTTATACAATCCCATTGAGACGACTATCGCTGTAATATTGGGTTATATAAATAAAATTGAACTGAATCTAGATTCGTCAAAGGGGAACTAGTTGAGCTGGTAGATAAACAATCTACTGACCAAATCATTCCATTATTTTCAAAGAAAAACTATAGGTGTTATTTAAAAAAAAGATGTTATATTAAATGGAAACAGAGAGGAAGTCACAGAATAATGAAAACATCAGATAAAAACATCAGTTTTTGTTTTTCTAAGGAACTCCTGAATTGATTTCTAATCAATCTTTGCTCTCTGCTTTTGCCTTTTTCACGCCGTCTTTGAGACGTTTATTTTTTAAATCACAAATGAGTTGTTTGTGTTATCCTGCTGAAAAACACCCCCATGAGAAAAGGGGTTTCAGTCAGTCACCTGTGGTCTGAACCAACTGGAAAGTCAAATTCAAGCCTGCTGAGAAAACAAGGACAGGTGTACTAAAGGGGAGGAGATTGACAGAAAAAAAACTTCCCTTTTTTCTCCCAATTCTGCCTCCAGTTGATACATTTTTCCATGAAATTAAAACAAAAACAGCCTGTAAACCTGATCATGTTCTGGATTCTTGCCATCAACAGTAAAGATGTTGTGCCAAGATACGCTTCCTCTGCCAGAATTTGTGTCCGATGGTCGTTAATCTGTTTTGTAGCGCTCATATTTTGCTCCAAAAAAGGGTAAAAATGTGGATGTTTAGGATCTACTTTATTCAGCAGCTTTTGGGTGTTTATTGTCCCATTTGCATTGTTTTCCACATATTCTACGTAAAACGACGAGTAAAAAAAAAAAAAAAAAAAAAGACTTGTTTGGCTAATTTAGAATGACCCCTTGTGCTATCTTGTGGGGTCCAGATGACCCCGCCCTTACATCCTTCCATTGAGGTGTTCTCCCTACCATGACAAAGGTGGATGAAGGTGGAGAGGATTTCATGTAATCCATGGACACCAGTGAAGATCACATATCATTGAAGAAAAAAGGTTCAGAGCTCTGTCTAGTGGGTCTACATCAGTGTTTTTCAACCAGTGTGCCGTGGGAGATGGTCAAGTGCGCCGTGGGAAATTGCCCTCATTCACTGATCTAAGAACATTTTCCATCTCCAGAATATCAGCTCTTTGTTCATCCAAACAGGCCCTGATAAAACACTGAGTAGTTAGGAATATAAAAGATCACAAAATTACTTTTTCTTTGTGTTTATTTAATTCTATTAAAGACATTTTGATAAGAATGACGGTACCGCGATTCAGCTGCAGCTATAACTGTGTAAGGAAAAGTCCCGCCCCTTTAACTGTCTCCGCCAATCATTCTTGAAGGCTTAATCACATGTCATCAGTCTGACCAATCAGAAGTGCTTAAAGTCTTCACTTCCTTGTTCTTAATTCTGCTGATAAAGTCTCTCAGTTCTAACAAAAATACCAGCTAAAGCTCGTCTTTAGCGGTCAGACCGTGGAACAAGTGAACAACACAATGAAGCTCAGAGACGCGAGTCTTTCTGACCTTTTTCGGCAGTTTTCACACTACATCTCCCATGATGCATTGGCTTAAAGGGACAGAGCACAATGAGTCGTCCTTGTGAAACGTCTTGAAACCACAACAAACAAACAGTTTCTAAATTTTTCCAATTTAACTTTTATTTAATCTCTTAGGAAAAAAACAGCCACAACTTCCTGCTTTTTCTGCCAAAATTATCACAAAAATCCACGTGAGATTGCGGGGGGGGGGGCTGTTGATCAATACAGACCGTGAATTTCTGCTTTTTTATTTTTGGATGCTGGTGTGCCATGGGATTTTGTCAAGGTTAAAGTGTGCCGTGGCTCAAAAAAGGTTGAAAAACACTGGTCTAGATGACCCCACTCCCAACGTTAACATTGGGAGTGGGGTCATCTGGACCCCACAAGTCGGCACAAGGTATAATAAACCTGATTTATGAAAGTGTCAATCAATAAATAGTTGTTGCTTCCACTGCAAATTCCTGGGGGGTACAGGATGGATCAGCGGCCAGACAGAATCCATGTCGCTGTTGTTCTTTTACGCAAAATATGTATATAAAGTATATAAATCAAAACATATATAAATCTATAGGCTCCCTGTTATTTAATAAATTGCAAAAATAAACCTAACTTTATTGGATTTGGGGTAGAGAGCAAAAACTTAGAGAACTTGCTGCAGGCAGGATGTTGACCAACACACCTGATGTTGAAGATCTCTGCAGCGCTGGCTCAGATTCTCCTTCTCTTCTGGTTCCTCGCTCAGGAAATAATACTTCCTGGACTGCAAAGACAGGCTGCATGAGAATCTGACTTTCTAACGCCAGGGAGGGGGAATATTTTGGAAGAAAAGAGGGCAAAAAAGACAGGCGGAGCATTCGCAAGGTGGAATAGAGAGGAGGATTAGTGCTGCGTGTTTCACCTGGAAGTCAAAGTCTCCGTACATCTCTGGGGTCCCTGGTTCTGATGAAGGCTCCTTTGCTAAGAGCTGAGGTAAAACCACAAAGGTGGATGAAGAAATTCAACTGTTTGTTGGGACTTTTTCTGGATATTTTTGGTGAGACTTGGGCTATGTTCCCACCCTAACCCCTACAGAGTGCACTATACAGTGTGTTCGCCATTTTGCAGCTGTCCGAATTCCCAAATCGAGTGCTCTAGAAATTTCCCAGAAGTCTCTGTGAAAAGCCAGTGTGCATCGATGCTCACTAGATCGGCAAATGTAGACCACAATGCGTTGCGTGTGAACAATTTTTGCTAAAAAATGTATTTAAATGGATTATTTTTAATGAATCGTCAACGTTTTTATCTTCAGAAGACAGTGGACTAAAAACAATCCTATCCATTCGATTTTAACTTTGCGAAATCCATGACGTCATATCCATCGTTTAAAAAACAAAACAAAGTAGTGAGCACGGTGTCCGAATTGCTTTTAAAATTCAGGGCACCATATAATGCTGCACTATCTAGTTCTCCAGTAGGGGTTAGGGTGGGAATTCAGACACAACCTTGGTCCGTCTGTGATGATGTTCGCTCACCTCTTGGATGGCCGTCATCACCACATGCTGCACAGACTCCTCAAGTGTCATAATCTGCTGGATTTGCTCTGCATTTGGAGGAACACAAAAATCAGTCGAGTCCACATAAACCCACTCAAAGTTTCAGGGCTGACTTGAACAGATCCATGTTGGTGCTGGGTTTTGTACACATTGGGGAGCAGAGTAGCTTAAAGAGTGTGTTTGTTTTCCTTACCTTGCTTCTTCTCACAGCTGACAGCACAACCCAACACCAGCTGCACCAGCTTCCCCAGTTCGGTGACGTCTCCCATTTCTCCTATTAAGCTCACGTCGGGCAAATGCTCATCAGATACCTGGTGGCTGAGCACCTGACGACAGGAGGGAAAGGTGAGGCTTCTCGCTTTAACAAAACAGCGACCATGAAATCAAATGAAATTTTTAAAAAAATCCTCTCACATCTTGATAATATTCCATCATGCTTTTAAGAATCTTTTTCAAGTTGCTGACCTGAAAAAAACAAAACCATAGAGTTAGAGGCTTTGTACTAATTTTAAAATAAAGGAAAAAGGAAGTCAAAAAAATCCTTCACATCCTTGTCATTCCAGGTAGCTGCAGGCTATCCTGTCATGTCCTGCTGTTTCACCAATTACCTTCAGGCGCCAGTTGGCCCCGCTCTCCTCCTTGATCCGGCCTAACCACGTCTCATTAAACCAAGAGGGGTCTCTGTTAATGAGAGACGAGAAGAGCTGCAGTGGCGGCGATGTATATTTGGATGTACGAGATTCAGAAAGAGGCCAGGGGGCAAAGCGGCCCACGCCGGCGCTCTAACACCACATTTGGTTAAAGCCGTTTGTTTAAGTTACAGAAAATAAAGCAAAAACATGCAAACCAATGAAGGCAGTTATTTCATCCAGCTTTAGCAGCTTTAAACACAAATAAAAAGACTTTTCAGCTTGCTTCATGTTTAAACTTTACTAGTTGACTGTTTGCAAAAAGAATATTAGGATAAATATTCAGGAAATCCTTTGTCCAACCATGTTTTTGACATGAAAAGCACATGCGTACATTCTGTGCAGCACATGTGCGATGGCCACTCCGCTTGTCAGGTCAGATTTACTGCTGCATGATGGGACCTGAAACGTCTGCAACTGCAAACAACAAAAGAATTTCATTACAACACACATTTACAGAACACACGGAGGTTCATTGACAGGCAGGCGTGACAGAGTCCACGCTTTGTTTTTTAACTCCAGAAACAATAATGTAACACAAATACGACCCCAGTGTAAAAACACGATCTGGACTGAAACGGTCCTAAAATTACACTGAAAGATTCCAGGTTTTTGTACCCATTTGGAATTTTTTATTTCAAAGTAAAGATTAATATTTCAACTTTAACTTTTTCTTTGACAACATGTATTCTTACTGATCCCAGAGGCAAAATAAAAAATAAAATATATGTCTATATTTACTTATTTTACTAAGCATAAATGCATAATAGGGATTTGTGAAAAATATTTACCTTCACATGCTGGAAAAGCATTTTTAAGTTTAACAACAAAAAGGTTTCAGAAACAGGCAAGTTTAACTCAAATACTGTGGAAATATAAACCTGGCTTCTGTAACCAGGATGAGGATTAGAAAATCTTGGTTCCATTAAAAAGAGGTCAGGAAATAAAATAATCAGCCACCTCCAAGACAGTGTTTTTCAACATTTTTTCTTTTTTTTTTTTTTTTAGTCAGGGTACACTTTCTCCTTGATAAAAACCACAGCACCAACAGAAAATATTTAATAAAAAAGGAAATCTGTAGTCTGTATTAACAATTTAAAGTAATTCTTGTCAAAGTGTCATGGAAAAACTGGTTTATGGTATCCGGGTCAGCTTTAAACTTGTCTGACTGGTGGATCATTTTCCGTTTCATTTTCCAAGTTTAAATCCTCCTCTGAATCCCTCCCTTCTGGCGTGCCGCAAGGCTCAGTTTTGGGACCTTTATTCATTTTGTATCTGCTGCCTTTGCAGAATATTTTAAGCTATTTTAATGATATTTCCTGTTATTTTTATGCTGATGATATTTAGCTTTATGCATCTTTTAAAACTCAGGATTTTTTTTAAGTACAGATTTTACGCAGGTGTCTGGATTCGGTCAAGAGTTGGATGAACAACAGCTTTCTCCAACCAAATGAAGTTAAAACTGAGGTCCAAGTCTGTGCTCCTGACAGTTGCCTCCCCCAGATAGTCCAGCTGCCTGGTCCTCTTGCTTCCTTTATCAAGCCCTCTGTCAGGAACCTCGGGGTGACTCTCGACTCCATTGACTCTCATGTCGGGTCACCTTTTTATCACCTTTAAAACATTGCAAAACTGAGTTCAATTGTGTTGCGTTCGGAGATGGAGATGCTCATCCACGCTTTTATATCTTCTCGTCTTGATTACTGTAACTCCATCTTCACATGTTTCAGCAAAAAATCTCTAGAACGGCTCCAGGTTGTCCAGAATGCTGCTGCTAGGCTTTTAACCAATTCATCCAAGTTTTCACACGTCACCCTGTTGTTAATCCAGCTGCACTGGCTCGCCATCCTTTACAGAGTGCATTTTAAAATCCTGGTTTTAACAAACACAGCTCCTAATAGCCAAGCACCGGTCTACATAAAAGACCTTGTGCAGCCGAACACTCCCAGCTGGTCCCTGAGGTCATGTGACCTGGTTCTGCTGGGTGTTAAGAGAACCCGGTTAAAACTAAAGGTGACAGAACCTTTGCAGTAGTGGCTCCATCCCTCTGGATCTCCCTTCCTCTCAGCCTGAGTTCTGCAGACTCAGTGTTTTCTTTTAAAAAGCAGCTAAAAACATATTTTTAAAATTGCTTTTTCAATTTTAAAAATTGCTCCACCACGACCGCTGCACTGTGAAGCACTTTGTGATTTTTTTCTTCGAAGGTGCAATATAAATAAGGTTTATTATTATTATTATTATTAATAAAAAAATATTTAGGGATATTTATACCCACACATGGCGAAACCAGGACCTGTCTGGATGAACAGGAATGGTAAATAATTCCCATGATACATCTAACCATGTCCCACCGCCCACTTGTTGAAAAACACTGTTCTGCCTAACAGAGAGGAGCTGCAGCATGAAAGATGCGATGATGCGGCAGGTTTCAACCAAATCTGGACTTTGACTGGAATACGTCAATTCCTCTCCTTTGTTCACCAGATGGTTGCAGATTTGCCCCTCCAACCCCTGTGACTTCAGAAATGTCATGAAAGTCCTGTTTGCAATGAAATGTGGATGTACAACAAGCCCGTATGATGATGCATCTGCCGCCAAACTTCATAGCTGTTACAAGGCAGAGGAGTTTCTTCTTTAAGAACTCTCGCCTCTAAAGAAGCCAAATAAACCAAAAAAAGCAGCAGTTTGTATGACAGAGATACCTGGAAGACAGGTGGGACAGTGCCCTCCCCAGGACCAGAATTGGGAGTCCTCAGTATGAAGAATTTCTGCTCATGATGGAACATGGCTTTCATTGTGTCTGACCAAGGAATCCTTTGAATAAAAAGAGTTTTCTAAAACAGATTCCCTGTTCCAAAGCTAGAAAAGGACACAAATTTTATTCTCTTTTAAATTACCGCTTCATAATTTTGTCAGAAGGATGACCTAAATGTCAAAATTTTTAATTATTGACTTTTTCATTTTTAAATGTCTCTCTAGTATTTATCCATTTTTAAGGGGAAACAATTCAGTCGCCAATCACATTTACTTGTTGCTTTTATTGTATTCTTCCAATTTTATACTTTAAATGTAAGAATAAGAACAGAATTTATATTTGATCCAACAACGGAGAACATGGTTTGTTAGATAGCTTAAAAAAAAAAAAAAAGAACAGATAATAAATAACACAGGGGGGGCCCAAGCCGGAGTCTCCCTATGCCGGCCCCCAGCCCGGATAAAATACAGGGATGTGTCAGGAAGGACAAAATCTCTACCAAACAACCGAAGCGAATCCATGAATGCGGATACGCTGTGGTGTCCCCTGAAGGGATATGATAGAAGGTGAACGACGACATATTTAACTCCTGTCCTGCAAAACGAATGAATTGAATGATGTCCTGTAGATCTATGAGGACAAAACGGATTCGGTAGTTCTGAGGTGGTCGTTTTTCTGGACAATACTACAAACGGAAATTTGTTTGATGGGTCAAACGACGGTTCAGGAAGATAAATATTATGCCGCTATAAGCCTGTTGCTGTTGGAAAGCATTAGTCGCAGGTCACTCTGGTACGTGTGACTGATCCCACACATGTTCAAGGTTGAGGTCAGGACTGCCGGCAGGTCATTTCATCCTCTCCACTCCCAAATTCTGAAAGTAATCGGCGCCATGTGCAGCTGTCCTATTGGAGGGATTGGTCACAAACTGTGGAGATGCTGAGAATTCCTCAAACGATCCCCTACCATCACACTGCCGCCACCAAAAGATGTCAGCAGAGCTAAATATAAGTGGAGTTAACATTCACTCCATGTGTTTATCTCACTCTATGTGTAGCAAACACCACCACAAACTGGCCAAAGCTGCAGTTTTTTTGCTCGATTTATTGAATTTTGTAGTCTGGAGTTGCGTCCAGACGAGTAGTTGCACGCATGCGCATGTAAATCCACTAAATCTCTACATGTGGGAGTTCTTAACGCGCTTATTAGATCAGATGGCGTTTAGATTTTGACTTCACGCTGCGTGGAAATGTGAGCCCGAGTGGATTTTCCACTGAGCCTGAAAATCAAGTCAACTGTGGGGCCTAACGACGCGGTTCCTGGAGTCTCTCGGGTCTTTTTGGAATTGTTTGGTTGCATAAGAGTCAACACAACAGTGGTGACATCTGAGTCACTCTGGGGGGTAAACCACCAAATAAACTCAATGAAAAAGAGTTAGCTTTAATGGCTAACGAGGTCTTAAAGCTTTACAATAAGGTGTCGCTGTCCACGAACAAACATCCATATTTAGGATAATTGACCGACACCTGCTGCAAGTGTCACCTGTTAGCATAGTTTGGTAGCTAACCCCACTGGTAAGCAGCTAGTTTCAAACTTACCCAGGTTAGCAGTGAGTCACACAGTTTAGCTTTGTCCAGACTCATTCTGCTGTCAAAGGCTTCACCAGCGGACAGACGAAGACGTTATGTCCCTTTTCTACCCTTGACTTGTATCGCCCTGAAGTTTATAACTCAGTCCGCGATCCTTTCCACGTCAGACATGATCCTGCTGCGTCCTCCGGCGCCGCTCCGCTTCGCTTTTTCAGGGCCCTATTGTCCTTGCGAGCTTCCGTAGGAGTGCGGGTCCCCATGGAAACGGATAATGTTACGGGTCAGCGTGTCTGGTCACGAGAAAAATAACAATTATGGAAATTGTGGACTACTTTTTATGCTCCCATTTAACGCTAGATTAAATGTTAGCGAGTCCAAAGTGTTGTTTACTTACAAGTTACTGAACGCGTTAAAACGCCCTAAAAATAGAATTCAGGTCAACAGTTTTGGTAAATAATGGCAATTATTATCTTAAAAGGAAATTTTGTTTAAAAGTTTAATCTACGATTTAGAAATTTGGTTTGCATAATAATTCATACGGTTGACAATTAACATTTTTTTAGAATAAAGATTTTAGTTAATTTTTGATATGGTATCAATAAAACACTCATAAAATATTCAAAACTATAAATTTTTGAAAAACCTTGTTTTTTTTAATTTATCATTTGTTTTTTGAATGCATGTGTCCAATTTTATTTTATTTTATTTTATTTATTTTGTTGATTTTAAATGGGTTTTTAAATAACAAATGTCAACATTCTTGGATGGATGTTAAAGCCAGTCCTCTTGTAAAGAGTCCAAAATGAACATTTTCTCTTTTAAAGCTGTCAAGGTGATTACCCCACAATGCTGATAGTTGCCCCATGTTGCACCTGGACACCTTTTCTCACTCTCTATTCTCAGTCTCTCTCAGTCTTTATTGTTTATTCATGATTCTATCTAGGAACAAACATCTCCATGTTTTAGCATCTTTTTGTCTCCAGTAAAACCCAGTGTCCCCCTCCCACCCAGCTTCCAAGTTTTGACATTGTTGAAGGTTTCTTCCTCATAAATGACGGTAATTTCTCTCCACTTTTTTGTCTTATGAATGTTTGAGTGTATATAAACATTACACACCATGTCCCATAATTAATTTGAATGCCTATTTAAAAATCTTGTAAATGGGTCGTTGGATAAGCAGAAAACAATTCAGAAGTTGACTTCATTCATTTTTATTTTTCAGATTAAGCTGGTGCCGGAGTTGGTTCGATGTCTTGCTGTTCCATCTTCAAAGTACCTGAAAGCACCACTGGATGGCTGTAGTTGACAAAAAGCTTTGGGACAGAGCATTGCACAACTGGCTGCTATACCACAAAAACCACAGCATTATGGTGATTTTAACATCACATTTTCCAGGACAAAATGCGAATGAATATTTTTTAAAGGTTTTGTAAAACTACCATGGACCATCATCAGAGGTTATCAGCGATTTTCCATTGGTTTGTCACCTATAGCTATAAAATCGTTTACCAGGTTTTCGTCAGAAGTCAGAAATAACAACATGCTGTCTCACACGTACGCCTTTCCATCGGTAATCTGCATATCACACGGTCCACCCATTGCCTCTTTCCCACTCTCTAATACAATTCAAACCACCAAAAACCTGTACCAGTTGCACCAGAAGATTTTCTGTTTGCTTTGGCAAACCCAGGGAGTGAGTGTGTGAGTCCACAATACTTCTTAAACACCTGCATGATGTGAAATGCCTATTGTGCCTCTGGATGTTCCCATCCAAAACCAGTCTGGTCACACAGCACCACCTTACATCTGGCTTTACCATATTTGTTTGAACAGAGTTCCTGTTTTTCAGGATGTTTCTCCTGCTGGAAGAATACAGATGTTTACTTATTCTGTTCAAATGGCTGTTATAGGGATAACTTTACTTTGCTAAGTTCAGTGGGAATTCTATGCACCTCGTCAGGTGTTTCTGTTCAGGACAAGCAATTACCAGAAACTAGTTAGACACCCAAGAGAATGGGTCACTTTTGGGGGCCCATTGCAGGCGTTCGCTCTCTAATAACATTTGTACGGCTGTAGAAGTGGGGCTCTGGCAGAGCCAGACTCAAGCAGAAGCTCTCTATTTTTGGCCGGCTCCTCTTCCTCCATCCTAATTCCTCTTTTCACCCGTTCTCTCTTTCCTTATTCCCCAGATGGGTTTCCTTCCTGAAAGTCAAAAGGCATTACTTCTCCTCTTTTCCAACCCCTCTCTGACGCACTTATGTCCCTCTGGGGGGAACTAGAAGGGCGGAGGTGCGAGGGCCAGCAGCTTAGATTGAGCAATTATTTCTTATTTCGAAGTCTGTGGTTTTGTAGTTTGGAAAAAATGAGGATGGTTCCTGTTTTTGAAATTTTTCTTTTAAGAAAAAAACAGTCCAAAGATGCAAGGAGCAGATTATCTTCCACATTCTTCACCCAACAAGGACACAACTTAATAGAATTGTCAGCGGTGCAAAAAAAATACCATGAATGCTTCACATTTTTACTTTGATTTTATTCATTTTGGTTGCTGTGTGTAGATGTGTTATAACAAGATGTTTGGCCTTTGCTGGGCACAAGAGCAGATCTGGAGTTGATGAAATTTCTGTTTGAAGGCTGTTTTCTCGTTAATTTGCTGAAAAAAATATTCCATTCAAATATGATTTTTAAAAGAGATAGGGATTGTTTTTCATCCTTATTAATTGGGTGTAAGATTCATCTTTTTATGTAATTAAAAACATATATATTGTGTTTTTGATTGTTCTGGGTGGAGATAGGTGTGTGCAGCATTAAAACCTCAATTACGGTGACCAACATGATCTTTAAAAACAGCAATGATAACCTTTAGCTTAACCACATATTCACTTAAAAAAAAAAAGAAAAAAAAGAAGTTACAATGTATTTGTTTTTTGCAGATCCAGCTTTTTACATGAAATACGCTTTTTAGGAATTGCCTTGGAGGTCCTCTGGGCTTTCTTTGTCGTTATTAGAGAGGAAGAAATGCTGCACCCTTCATTTGGAGAATTCCAACAATTTGCGGCTGTGCCCAGGCATTTGAGGCTGGAATGTGTTGGCAGCGCTTTTGTTTCCCCAACAGCTCTCCCAGGTGTTACAGGGAAAGGAAAACAACCAAACCGCAGAGCAGAGATGGTCAGGCCAGGAACATAACAGAGGGCACGCAGCTGTAGATGAGACACACCCTCAAGTGGGATTAGACAGTCTATTTCCAGACATGAGGTCACACTTATAGGTAAATGCTGTTAAGACATGTACAAGAGAGGGGGGGGGACAAGCGATTTATGGCTGTTCGTGCTTTATCAGCCGTCTCCTCCCTCCCTCTTGAACGGCAGATTTATGTCTCCTGTCAGGTCAGGTAGTCCACGATAACTTCAACTCTGGAACCTGGCAGGGCGTGTGCGCTCAGAAATGCGTGCGAGCAAATAACGACTGATTGTTGACCCTTAAAACGGGTGTCTGCCTTTTGAAACTGAAATCTCAGCAGCTGCTGTGGCTGAAGACATTTCTGAAGTCCTTGATCGTATAACTCCAGTCAGTGACTCAGGTGTTGTTGTGTCTGAGCCACTGAAAAAACAACTTTTACTCAAGTCACGCATGAGTAAAAGTTCATTTTATTGATCTGAATCTGGACATGAGTCAACCGACTGTCTTATTTTCAGTCTGGCGTGTTCTCATATTTCATATTTGTAACACAGGTGTGCTCGGCCTGCTTTCACTCCCTTCAGGTGCCAGGCTCTCCCTCGAGTTCTGATATGCCTGAGTCTTGGTTTCTGTTTTGCGGCCTCGACCTCTCGAGCGAACGCCTCAATAGGCAGCAAGCGGCCTGCGTGAGTGAGTCATGGCGGCTGCTAACAAGTGCCTCTTCTCAGGGAGAGTCCCTCAGCGTGTTCCTGTGACAGGGCCAATCCCCTTTAGTGTATCAGATAAAGTGCTCCTGCGGGCAACGTGACACTTGGATCTATTGTGTCCCTGTTGGCAAGGCCCACGAAAGATGATATACAGCAGAGACTTTAAAGGTTTAAGCAACCTGAACTGCCCGAAAGCCTGCAGACAGCTTTGTGGACTGACAGCTTTTTGTTATTTCGATGAAAAAAATGGTTCCAAAGATTCTTGCTCACTATGGTTGTGACTGAATGAAGTCACAACCTTGCTGTTAGTTTTTTTTTAAGACCCAATCTGATGAAAATGGTGTTTTTAACATGTTCATGTGGTTTTCTCTCATGCTAGAGGACATATAGAAAGACAATAAAGCTTCAAATTGGATTTCTAAGTATTTCTTTATTATAATCATTTTAAATCAGGAGCAGATATAAAGATGTCGTTAGATAAAGCTTGTAGCTGTGACGTAGGTGTTATAATCCGTGGGCCCCAAGCTCCATTCCGATGCATCCACTTGCAGACAACCAGATCTGTGTACGTTCTCCTTGTCTGAGCTGGCACCGGTCTCGAAACTGTACGGCTGGATGGCTCCAATGCTGGTTTTTGTTCCATCGTTAATGCTAGATAGGGGTTGTGAGGGGCTGTAAGCTAGCGTGTAAATAGAAGGATGTCAGGAAGCAGGGGCGGGCTGGCTCCGCACCAACAGTCCAGTCCACAACTCTGAGGTGAATTTCTAATGAACTCCTGCCGCTCTGCAGAAAAATTTAAAATTTTGTTTAACAACATCATAATCATAATTAAAAGACCTCTGGGAACGCTTTTGCAATAGATTTAAGTGGGACTTTAAAGAGTTTTGTTGCTCGGCCATCTTGGTGCTCATACATAAAAATGCAGCATAAATAAATATCAGTTATATTTTGGACTGCAGCACGGTGTTGCGAGAAATACTGGTCAAAGAGGGGGTTAAAGAGAAGCTAATAAAGGGAAATGAAAGTGCTTTTCTTAGTCACAGCACAAACCACATCGATGTCCACAGTTGTGGCCACACAGCAAAGAATGCTGAGTGTCTACTCATTTGTAGTTAGGACATTTTCTCCCCTAATTCATATTACTGAAGCAAACATCTTTTCATCTTGCACAACCTTTTAAAGTATCTGTTGCACTTACTGGCGTAGAACATGCAACACTTCTGCTGAAATATTATTGACTGCTGTTACATAATTGTTCATTTTTCTCTTCTGCTGCTGTCGGAGGAATTTTCCTGAAACAGTAAAGACCAGCTGTGTTTCTGAAGGAACTGCAGTTCAAAATAGTTTTTTGTGTATTTAGTTTTCCACTAATACAGTATATTTGAATACTGACAAGCTGCTCTGTGCGATAGATAGATAGATAGATAGATAGATAGATAGATAGATAGATAGATATAGATAGATAGATAGATAGAATAGAGATAGATGGATGGATAGATGGATAGATGGAATGGATGATGGATGGATGGATGATGGATAGATAGAAGATAGATAAAGATAGATAGGATAGATGATGGTAGTAGATGGATGGGATGGATGATGGATGGATGGATGGATAGATATAGATGATAGATAGATGGAAGATGGACGGATGGATGGATGGATGGAGGATGGATGAGGATAGATAGATAGTGATGATGATGGATAGGATGGATAGGACGATGATGGATGGATGGCTGGATGGATAATAGATAGCTGCTGATAGCTGGCTGGATGGCTGGCCTGCTCGCTGCTCGCTCGCTCGCTGGCTGCTGGCTGGCTGGCTGGCTGGCTGGCTGGCTGGCTGGCTGCCTGGCTCGCTCGCTCGCTCTCTCGCTCGCTCGCTCGCCCGCTCGCTCGCTGGCTCGCTGGCTGGCTGGCTGGCTTTCTCGCTCGCTCGCTCGCTCGCTCGCTCGCTCGCTTGGCTGGCTGGCTGATGCTGGCGGCTGGCTGGCTGGCTGGTGGCTGGCTGCTGGCTGGCTGGATGGCTGTGTCGCTCTCTCGCTATCGCTAGATAGATAGATAGACAGACGACAGACAGACAGACAGCCAGATAGATAGATAGATAGATAGATAGATAGCTCGATGATTGATGGCTGGATAGATAGATAGATGCTAGCTCGATCGGCTCTCGCTGCTCGCTCGATAGCTGGCTGGCTCTGCTGGCTGGCTGGCTGGCTGGCTGGCTGGCTATGGCTGGCTGGCTGGCTGGCTGGCTCGCTCGCTCGCTCGCTCGCTCGCTCGCTCGCTGGTGGCTGGCTGGCTGGGTGGGTGGTGGGTGGGTGGGTGGCTGGCTGGCTGGCTGGCTGGCTGTGCTCGCTCGCTCGCTCGCTCGCTCGCTCGCTCGCTCTCTCGCTCGCTCGCTCGCTGCCGCTCTGGGCCGCTCTCTCGCTGGCTCGCTCGCTTCCTGGCTCGCTCGCTCGCTCTCTCGCCGTTCGCTCTCGGTCGCTCGCTCGCTCGCTCCTCGCTCGCTCGCTCTCGCTCGCTCGCTCGCTCGCTCGCTCGCTCCTCGCTCGCTGCTGGCTGGCTGGCTGGCTGGCTCTGGCTGGCTGGCGTGCTGGCTGGCTGCTGGCTGGCTGGCTTTCTCGCTCGCTCGCTCGCTCGCTCGCTCGCTCGCTCGCTGGCTGGCTGGCTGGCTGGCTGGCTGGCTGGCTGGCTGGCTGGCTGGCTGGCTGGATGCTCTCTCTCGCTCGCTCGCTGCTAGATAGCGACAGACAGCAACAGACAGACAGACAGACAGACGTAGAGATAGCTAGATAGCATAGGAAATAGATAGATATGATAGATAGATAAGATGATAGCATAGCTAGCTGGATGGATCCGATAGATAGATAGATAGATAGATCAAGATAGCGATGGATGATAGATAGCGCTTCAGATAGTTAGATTTGTGTCGATGGATAATCGATACGATAGGATAGATAGATAGATAGATAGATAAAGTAATAGCTAGATGGAGCATTAAAACATAAGTAAAACAAAATACAGACAGTCATAAAACGCTTAAAATCCAGCAGTTGTGTTGCAACAAATCAAGAAAAAACACCAAAAAAGAGAATTAAAGGCTAATTTAATTCTGATCTGGATCTGTACAATCAATGTCAGTGATCATTAATATTTATAATTTATTTATAATTTATTACTATTATTGTTTTTAATTTAGAGTGGTCATCAGCTCTTCTTGTCGAGACCTACCACCCGTCTTCCTTTCCTCGCCTTGCTAACTGCTTATGAGCTGTCTTATGGCTGATTTAACTATTGATTGACCAACCCACCTGATCCAGGTAAATAAAACAGCAGGTAAGTCATGGATGTTTGGAAAACAACCAGGATAGATCTTGAGGATGAGGGTTAAATATCTCTGCTGTAGAGCCAAACTCATTTTTTTAGCCTTTTCTTTTTATTGAAAAAAAAAACAACAACAGTTTTTTTAATTGTTACTAAAAAAAAAGCATAATTGGCTGCATTCAGGAATTCTGTTGCTAAGTCAGAGCTGCCCAACCCTGATCCTTGATATCCACCACCCTGTGATTCAGCTGGCTGAACACACTTGATCCAGGTAATCAGCAGTGACTGTGGTAGGGATAGCTGGAAAACAGGCAGGACCGGAGTTAAGTGACGTGTCTGAATAACTATAATAGTAACAGTTTTTAGTTTGCAGGGTTTGATCCAAAAGGATCATGTACAGGTTGAAAAGCTGAGGTCCAAGAACCAAACCCTGGGGGACTTTTGTATTTCATGTTGTAGAAGTTAGCAGAGATCTATCTGAAACGTTTTGTTATCCCAGGACCTGAAACCTCAACCCACCAATTGGCAGAACCACATCCATGTCACAGTGACTCTTACATTTGGACAGAAAACAAGGATAATCCCGCCCACTTTTTCACAATGTGCAGAAAAGTGTCACTGAGTTCAGATAAATTCTGCCTGCTGTTTTTGAACTTCAAACATTTATTGTCACTTTTATGTTCCTCACATTTGACTATATAAATTAAAAACAGCTGGAAGCATTTTCGAACATCTTTGTATTATAAATGTGCTAAAATTCATCATAAACAAGTGGAACCAGGTATGAAAAATGCAGACATTAAACCTAAAATACGTGTGGACTTTAGACTGTCAGTAGCTGATTTCAAAGATTTAAAAATATTTATACCATAAATGTTTCCATTTAAAAATTGCACCTGCGAAATGATTTGAGCAACGTAATTCTCAGAAATACAACTATAAGCTTAATTTTCTTTCTGCATGTCCTCTATCATCCAAAAAATACCACAAAAAATGTTAGAAAACACCAAAAACATAATTTAAGTGGATTTTTAACTCCAAATATTTATTTTTAAGAGTTCTGGTTGTTCATTTCTCTTCTCCAGATCTGGCAACGCTGGTTGGACGGCCGTGGAAAATTGACATTTTCAAAGTAACCGAATCGGATGGTGCGATTAAATGTTAAACCTATCAGGCTGCCATGCCTCTCACCTTACAGCCGTGACACTAATGCCGCTTTCCACATGCTGCCACATCTCTGCTTGAGTTATTTACTCAGCTAATGGGTGAAAAACAAGTTCATGGCTGCCAGCTCTGCAGAGTGACACGAGCATAGGAGTAAACAAGCAGAGCCCAGCGAGCACAAACACCTCCAGGAACAGGTTACAAAGCTTTGTGTCTTTGTGGAGGGAAAACGGCCCTCGATCAAAGACAGAGAGCCTCCAGTGAACAGACTCAGTTACAGTTTAAGATGGAAATATGGAGGAAAAGTGCTACAGTAATTTCAACAACTAAGCTGTGCTTTTCACAACTGCCAATGCATTGTTATAAGAATAAAATACTAATTAAGTCAAAGCACTTGTAACTGGATTTATTTCATGTAGGAATGTTTTGCAAGATTGGCATAATTTTGCGGTCATAGTTTCCCTCTGCTAACAGATATAAAATATTCATCTTGTTTTGTTTTTCTAATATATTTCCAGCTGATCTAAATTTATTTTATTCAATTCAATTTTATTTATTCAGCCCAGTATTACAACAACAGTCGTCTCAGTGGCCTTCAGTTCGGTTCTTGTATAGTAAATATTAAATCATAAAGAACATGAAATCATTTAATTCAATAGGTAATGGCTGAACTAACCTGAACAGACCAGGCTAAACTGGGCATCCCTGTCCTTAGATCCGCCTTCCCGGTAAGGAAAAACTTCAAGGATGTCCACATGAAGGAGGGGGACTGGTGATGTACCAGAACTCTTAGAGAAGAATTAGCTGGTCTGACTCTACAACTACATCGAATAGTCCAGCAGATTGAATAGTCCAGATGGAGTTGGGGGGCGGATGGGGGCGCGAGACGAGCCAGAGGCGGGGTCCACAACCAAGTCCAGGAGCAGGAGCAGAGACAAGCTATACGTGAGATTTAGATTTATATATCAGGTTTTCCAGACTTAATAAGCTAGAATTGAATTTACATTCTAAAATCCTAAATACAGCTGACACTGGTTTGGAGAAAAAATACTCCTGCATTAGTTTATCACAGTTTTATCACTACAAGCTCTCTGAGCAATTTTCTTTCTAATGTACTGCAGAAAATAAATCTGAATATAATTTTAATACAACTTGAATATCGTTTTGAAATGTTTAGGAGATTAAAATTGTCACGTTGCAAACCAGCAAACAAGATGTCCCCCCAAAAGACACAAAAAAAATGTTAACCCCTTCACGTCATACGTTGCTAATGTGGAACATGCCGTTAAATCAAGGACTTTATGTAAGTGGCAACTCCTTGAAAGGAAAAAAACAACAAAGAACATTTATTTCATATAATTGAAAATACAGTAATTTCAGTGTTGCATGGTGGTGTAGTGGTCAGCACTCTCATCTCACAGTGAGAAAGGCCATGGTTTAAATCCCAGCTCTTTCCTGTGTGGAGTTTGCATGTTCTCCCTCTGCATGTGTGGGTTCTCTTTGGGTACTCCGGCCTCCTCCCAGAGTCCAACATCAGGCTTTACAGGTGAATTGGCTTCTCTAAATTCCTAGGTGTGCAATGTGATTGTGTGGGACTGCAACAGACTGGCGACCCGTTCAGGGTGTATCCTGCCTTCACCCAACAGTAGCTGGGACAGGCTCCAGCAACCCATGATTCCAGAAGGGATTCAGCGGGTTCTGAAGCTGGAGGTATGGAATCAAACTCAGGCATACGTTTGAAAAGGATACATAATTTCTGAATGGATGACATTAAAGGTATTGAAATTCCTCCTGGTCTTTACATTGGCACATTAACATCTGCCGGTTTGTTTTTGTTTATCTAACCAGCTTAAGTTATCAGCAGACATCACTATCATCGGTTATGAACCGTGGCACTCCTGCTAATACCTTCTATTTAAGCGCGGCTAAAAGGAGCTTGAATATGGTGTCATTAGTGGCCTTGAATGCAATAATTACCGTGGAGAACTAATAACCGGTTAGGAAAACACACTTAAGCCTACTCCGCCCAGCACATGTTCGCAAGCCAGCAAACACACCTCACGCACCCACCATCAATCTGCAACAAAGGCAGAGCGTGCCACTCGTTTCAAGCGCTCCACTCCCTTTGTCAGGACACAAAGTCCTGTCAGGATGGGAAGAACGTGGTGGCTCGGTCCTAAAGCAGGTGATTGGCCAGACTGACAGCGGCAGGGCGTGTTCAGTTGACGAGACAAGGCCTGCGGGAGGGCTTGTTTTCTCTGTAAAGCTAGCGATGAATGTCAGCCGTGCAGAGAAGTTATTGTAAGAGAAGTGCTGCTCTGTTTATATGGGGGCTGACTTGAATTTCAACATTTTGTGATCACATATCGAAACCAAATTTGGACTCAGCTGCTTTGGACTGGCTGATCCATTTTAGGCTTGAGAGCAACCACAGTGATTCCTGCTTATGGAATTACAATACAATAAAAAAGGATAACATCTCTTAAAAGTCCCACCCTGAAATTATCAGAGAGCTGGAGCCTTGACCGTTTGCAGGGTGTGAGGCCAGATCCTTAAGAACAAGTGCCAAAAGCGTCTACCACACCTTCAACACTTGCACAACTTCCCTATTCTTTAGCGTGCGCCCTCTTAGCAAACACACCCAAGTCTGGTCAGTCCCCTTAGTTTTAATTGATGTCCTTCCTATACCAGCTTTAATTACACAGCCGGGCTCAGAGAGCAGAGGCGGCTTGTCAACAAGTGTAACTCGGCCCTTCACCTAAAGTGACAGTTTGCTTGACTCAGCATCATGTAGGAGCTGTTTACCAGCCCTGTCCACCACAATCAACACTCCTGCATTTGACCTGCCTCCCATTAACTCTGCGGTTGCTGGGAGAGAGGGTGAGGAGGCGACTGCATGCAGGCGGGGGGCAGAATGTGGAGGCCCTTTGTCCCTTCTCGTCCACATCAGAGCACATTCGCTCAGGCAAGCTGGGCTGCAAATTAGCCTGCAAGATGGCACACACACAGACACACACACACAAGTGAAGGGCACAATTTGTTTTGCTCAAAATTATCTCGCTGAGTTTAGCCTGCGTAAACGTAACGCTATAAATAAAAAGGCATTATGGCACACTCATAGTTGTGTTTTTGCTTTGCTCCCCCAGTTGCTTATTTGAAGCTTTAATAAACCAGAGAATAAGTGAGCTGAGTGGAGAAAAAGGGCCTTTTTGTTGCTCCGTCCACTGAAAAAAATGCTGCAACTGAGCTGAAAGGTAAAAGTCTGCTTTAAAAAAAAACACAGTTCGCTGCATTTTTAATAGCAAATATCTGTCAGTGATTATTCATAGCAATTAGAGGCCCAAGGATTAATTTGAACAACAATTAGATTCATGTCATTATTTGTGGTTGCTGGCACGATTCATAGATATTGGTTCATTTTGATCGATCCGACTCACTGACCTAAACTGGATTTGGGACATCTTTAGGCAAAACATCAACCAGTGTGATTTAGAGACAAAAACCTGGGGACTGAACAGTGCAGTCCTTGTATTTTCTGCAGGATAATCAAGTGTAAATTAAATATGTGTACAAACAAAAACCAAACAAAAGTATTCAACCCTCACATTAAGTCGATGAATCATTAACAACCATTAGAAATCATAGTTTAATCTTGTAAAAAGTCATTTTTCAAAAACCACATTTGCGTTAAAAAGTTGCCACTTCGGACAGTATTTGAAAAATTTGGATTGACATTTGGAAAAATGTCAAGAATTGAGCAGCAAACATTCATTCTATTGCCTTTTAACAATAACTTGTCAAAAAATATAACATTTGAGCCCTGTATGGTTGTTAAACAAACTGAAGAAGGTTGGATTCACACAGTTATTTCTAATTGTAGTTTTTGAGCTACACGTTTTAAAGGTTTCATTAATTTCTTGAACTTTTTATTTTGGATGGTTTGAGATTGAATAAAAAAATTCAGAGGAGACTCAGCTGGACCCCCCCCCCCCCCCAAAAAAAACTAACAAATGTAATTTCGATCAACTTAAATATATTTGAAATGATGTGTCCATATTTATGGATTAATTTTATAAGGAGAATGCACATTAATGAACGTCGATTAAGACAGGAATAGATGTAAAGATGTCAAATTATGGGATTTATTTTAATCTATTATTAAGCCGTATTTTTATTTTATTTTATTCTTTTAAGCCGTATTTACAGAATGACACAGAAAATCACAATAATCACATGGCATCTTCAGGTACAATATACCTTCACTTCTGAGAAAACATGTAACCATCAACATCTATTAGAATAAAAAAAAAACACAAAAAACAACGAAAAAGCAACGTTTGGAGTTCAGTTACTATTTTAGGGGTTCCTAACAAGTGTCTGACATTCTGTGACTGCAACCATTGTGTTTCTTCCGTTACTTTCTTTTGTTCCAATCAGCATAAAGTCATTTTGCGCGTGAAGCTGATCCCCTCCGACAGCCACCTATAGAGGCCGAGCGCGACGCCGGGCGCTGCAGGAGTGAAAGCTGCTGACCCACACATGTTGTCTCATTTCTTAAAGATCCATCATCCGCTGTGAACTTGAGTTGTGCGTCCTCTGATCTCTGACTGACTTTCAAAGTCCTTTCAAGTGTTGATGGCTGTCAAACACAGAGCTGGAGAGGTATGCAGTTGTCACACATGGCTGCAACAAAGAAAGCAATGGCCGCTGCGGTTTGGAGGAGAATTACACCAGAGTGAACAAAGGTTGAGTTTGAGAGGTGTTTGAAAACAGAGTCATCGTGTGGGAATAGAGTCCTGTTGAAACCATCAGAGCCGTGACCCTTCGACTCCCGCTGCTTGGGGTCAGGCTGCATTCCTCCCAGCGCTGCGCCTGCAGCTCTCCTGAACCACAAAGAGTGAGATGATCTCACTCCCACTCCCAGCTTACAGTTACACCACAGTGACTGTTAACCGTGGGATACTTTGAGTGAGATCATCGTGGATTTTAACGCATTAGGTAAGCTATCAAGTTGGGCTTAAATGGTTAATTATAATGAAGGAAATTTCTGGTTATCGCACTAAAACCTTTCCTACTGAAGAGTAATAAAGACTCAAATTTAAGCTCCAAAATGTCCAAGTTCAGACACTTGAACTCCCTCATTGCACAATTTCTGTCTTTTTTAAAAAAATTTTTTTAGCATTTTTTCTCTGTTCTTCATGAGTAAGTTAAAGGTCTTTGACCGCAACTTAAAGTGTTTTAGGTAAACACCTTAGCTCCAAATTGAATTATTTTCAAGTCATTGGACAGAAATGGGAGGTGATGCACGGCAGCCACACCATCATACGTGAGCAGGAAGCTGGGAGTTGTTCATGGAAGATCACAACAGTCATAAAAGCTGGTGTAACTTGGAGTTTGTACACCCAAAGCCTTAAGGTTCCCTCTGATGTTCAGCTCAAGGTCAAGAAAATGAACTACAGCAAACTTCACGAACATCAAAGTTTGACCAAACCTGAGAAAAATCCTGGATTTATGTAAAATCCTCAGAAATCCTCAGAAATCAGTTGTCTTCAGATGAAATTTACTGCAGTTGGTAGTCTGAAAACAGCGAGGCAAAAACCCTTCATTTAAATCTGCGTTAGGTCAAGAAGTTACTGTCTTGATACACGCTTTCCCGAACTTACACATTTAAAGCATCTGCTAAAAAATAAAGCTATAGGTTTCCAATCTTTAACAGGAGAAATTTATTGGAGACTTTTTTTTTTTTAAACATCAAGACCACCTTTTATTAAGAGTGTTCATTTTGGGGCATGATGCGATCACTTTTATCGTCCATGCTGTTAAAATGCATCTGCTCAGTAAAATATACAAAATGCAAAGCTTGAATGGGGATGGTGCTTACAGTTCAGATCACTTCTGATGATTTAAGATGTCCAACTTTCTCTCAATGACTCAGTTTGAGTCCACTTATATTTATTTTTCACTTTTATTTAATGACTGACTGTAATTCCTGTTTAAACCTTTGCAAAAACTCCAGAGATGTGACCTATGAGTAATTTTTTTTTTTGAAAAATATTCTTTGCATTCCCCTGTAATAACACCATCACACACAGACAGTAAAGCTTCTCCTGCTGCAGCTCAGAATAACAACTGCTACTTGTGCATAACTCCAACTAATAAAGTTCAAACTTTGACACTGTTTTTGTTTTTTACAAACTCACAATCATGGATTGAGACCCTGGGTTGGGACTCTTTCACTCTAAGACTCCCATGGGGAAATGGGAAACTCCAGGAATTAGATGCCATCCTAAATCCGAGGGAGATGCAGGTCAGACTGAGTCATACTTTAGATCTCTGGATACATAAAGGCATGAATTGTATCAGTTGACAACTCAAGGCAGAAATATGTGTGATCAATAGCAAAGGTAAGAGTTCATCCAAATTAAGTCAATACAATATTTTGTAATTCGGTTTCTTATCTCAAGGTGCAACAAACCTAAGACAGTTTAAAACAAGCTACAGTAATTAAAATAGTTATAATTTAAATAAATCTTACTTGCTGTATAGTCCAAATCACTTGAATGAGCACCGGCATGAAAACAGAGGGAAATAAGCTCTGAAAATAACATTAAAGATGATGAAAATCGCCATGTTGGTGTTTTTAACCCTTGTGTTATCTTGTGTGGGGTCAAAACGACCCCACCCTTACATTGAGGTGTTCTCCCTACCATGACAAAGGTGGATAAAGATGGAGAGGATTTCATGTAATCCATTGAACCAGTGAAGATCCC
This sequence comes from Oryzias curvinotus, assembly GCA_023969325.1. Classification (NCBI taxonomy): domain Eukaryota; kingdom Metazoa; phylum Chordata; class Actinopteri; order Beloniformes; family Adrianichthyidae; genus Oryzias; species Oryzias curvinotus. The sequence goes on from CM043722.1 coordinate 43,209,304, forward strand.
AAATCATTGAAGAAAAAAAAGGTTCAGCGCGTGTCTTGTGGCGTCCAGATGACCCAACTCCCAATGTTAAAGTGCCCAGGATAGCACAAGGGTTAACATGTTCTTGAGGCTTTTTTCTGGTGATAAAATAGATTTTTTATTGGAAAAATAGTTTATTTGTGGTGTAATTAAAAATATGCCATCACTTCGAACTCTCAGCAACGGGACGGGGAAAGGGGGCGGGGTTGCTCCAGGTTATCCCAACAACTCTGAGGTGAATTTCTAATGAGCTACTGCTGCTCTGCAGAAACTATGTCCCAGAAAATGTCACACAATCTTTGATTTTAGCCAAAAACGGCAAAAATATGATTACCCCCCCACTGGGATCCCTTTTAAAATAGATCAAAAGATGATCGGAGTGGGTCATTAAAGTCTTCCTTTGGAGGGGTTATTTTTTAGAGACAAATTATTCATTCATTCACTCCTTTTGTTCCGTTTTATCCCTTTCGGGGTCATGGGGCTGCTGGAGCCTATCCCAGCCACTAATGGGCGAAGGCAGGGGATGCCCTGGACAGGTCGCCAGTCTGTCGCAGAAGACAAATCACAAAAACACCCAAAAAATCATGACAAAGTGTGACCATGGATTTATTATTGATTGCGGCTTTATAGCTTCTTCATTCCCTTTGAGTGCAGATAAAAAAGAAAAAAACTTTCAGTTTACTGGGAAAACATGAAATCTGATCAGCTTAACATCAATCTGATGTTTCATAAGTCACAGATACAAACACCCACCTGCAGCAAACGCATAACATTAACATCTTGACTTAATGCAGCTCAAACCCATTATGCTTGACTGTGACTTAATTTGTCTAATTTTTACGCAGGTCTGGGTGAAAATGCAAAAGACTGGAGCATGAAATAATCTCTCTGAAAAAATAAAAACAGCCTCTTAACAGTCGGACAGCTCACTGGTGTTAGTGAGTGTGTGTATTTTTTTTAAAAATTCAGATGAAAACAGTCTGTTAACATCTCTGCAGGGAAAGTAAGACCAAGGAGCTCAGGAAAATTGATCTTGTAATTCCTGGTAGATTAACTAAATCCTGACCTCAGTGGTGTAAAATACTGTTATGACAGGCTGTGCTGTGATGCAGAACAAAGGTTTATCTGTTTCACAACATGGTTCTTCATCAGTTCACACCCTCCCCCTGCAGGACCAACAACCTTTTAACCAGCTGCCACTCATAACCAGCTCCTTTCAGTGCGTTCACCTCCACAGACGGGGATGAACCAGCCCGCAGACAAACATTAACCCGGGGCCTGACCCCGCAGCTTGTCAAGAAGTTGAACGTCTGCGACTGGAGGGTGAAAAAAAAACACAAAAAAAACAAGCATCCCATTTCCAGTAAACCAGGAAGGGAGAGGGAGGGGGATTTTGGGAAGTTTGGTGACTCATCACTTTTTCTTTTCTGCCGGCTCTCCCCTATTTGGCACTGGAATACCTCCACGGCAGATTGACTGCCGAGCTCTCAGTGGATCTTTTGTTGGGAGGCTGGCTGTGATCGTGGGGTGGCAGCTGCCTGCACGGCTGTCACCGACGTGACCTCGGCGTGTCTGCGCCTTACGGATGCCCGAAAGCAAAGCAGATCCTCTCAGGAAGCAACATGTAACGACTTGAACCCCAGCTTGCTCAAACCCCTGTTTTCACACTCAGCCTGTTGTCTTGAACCAAGTCTAATCCGGCGGGTGAGATGAGTCAGTGAATTTGAGCGCTTCAAAATTTAGAGCTTCAATTTGTGTGACAAACGCTTGTAAAAATGATGACGCTGCTCCAATATAGGAGCTTTTACAGCAGTTTTTAGAGCAGCTCATGATGGAAAGTGATCCAGTCTTAATAGGGAAAACCACAGCTTTTATTGCTTCTCTCTCTTAGAGTTTTAAGTCAGCCCTTTTTTTGTGTGGGAGACCACTTATTCGCCCTTTTAACGCTGCCTGCTTCTAACTGATTTGTGGTCGGGTACTTTCCCGATCAGGGCCCCCCTGCGCACCCACGCAGTAACACCCTTAAAGCTTCTTGGGGCCCTCCTGCGTCTGCTCTCGCACACAAACACACACACACAGAGTATTTATCCCTGTTTTAATGACAGACTCCACAACGGCTGACGTAACCCGCCGCAGCACAACAAGGTCCTACAAAAGGGCAAAGATCCCACTCTCTTCTTGTTTGGTGACCTCACGAGATCTGTAGACTTCAGTGTTACTGCCCTCTTTGTGTTGAGCCGCTCTCGAGGCCCCAGAGTTGCTGCCGATGACTAAGAGTGACTAATCACAACAGCCGTAAAGGCTGGCCGGCCCCACAACGTCGGTTTTCACCACTAAAATGTCATTTAGCACTTGATACGAAGCTCATCACATCACCTTTCTTAGCCGCAGCAGATTGACAGTCTGTTTATGTTGGCACGCAGTTGAGTAAGAGCACTTCAGCCGGAGAACTGTAGACAGTAAACATGAGTCTGATTGTCTCTGAGTCACCTGCTGCTACCCAGCTTGATGGTTATCAGCCACAAGTTGTAAAAACAGATGTAAACAAACCCAGCGATGCCCCAGACGTGTGTGTTTTTATTAATGAAATTCAGATTTTCAGTTCACAGAAAATGTCTTGGTGAAAATATCCAAACACAACACAAAGCTGGACTGGATCCGAACCGGCACAGCTGTCCCGCTCACCAACTTCCAGTAAAAGTAAATAACTTTGAGAGGACTTCTCTGAATGTTTTCCCTGGTGCATAAACACACATATTTAACTACTGCACTCATCAAAGACCTTCCGTTTAAAATGTTCCCCCCATCAGCCTCCGCTGTGATTTATGAAAAACAGCACGCTTCTCTAAATCTTTATTTGTGGGTTTTTTTTTCCTCCCCTTCAAACGGGTGCCTTGAGAGCTGACTCACGGGCTCAAGTCAAACGGATTTCCACTTCCACTTTGGCCCCGCTCATCTAAAACAGGACGCAGAAGAAGGGAGACGGGAAAAGGAGGTAGGAAGAGAGACGGAAGATCTGGAAGCTATTAGAGGCTGGCAGCTGCAGTTTGGAGAGACTGAATTGGTGGAGGAGGAGAGACGTGAAGAAAAGAGATGGAGGGTAGGTCACACGATTGCTGTGATGATTTGAAGAAGGTGCAGAACCTGGTGATTTAACAGCAGGCAAGACGGAATCTGTAAAAAATCTTTACAGATGGAGCCCTTCTTCTGTACAAGACTCAGTCTGTATTTCCTTCAGAAGTATGTTACATCTTAACAGTCTGTTTAACCCTCCTCTCAAGTTAAATATTTTATTACTTCCTTCCCCTCTTTACAGGTTTGTAATAACCTACCCCCCCCCCCCCTTGCCCTCCATCTACACAAACATAAGCCCATCCTTTCATAAACTCTGTCTGTCTGTTAAAAAAACGAAAGACAAACTTTCCTTTAGGTTGTAAAATATTTAAAGAATGGTTCTTTTTTTCCTATTATGATCAAGGTTGTACTTAATAAAGTCCTCTACAGGCGTCCAAACTCTTAGGCTGTGTCCAAATTCTATCCCTGATCCCTAACTGAAAAAAAAAACCAAACTATATAGTGCGAAACTAAAGTGCACTGGATTTTTTCCTAACTTGGCCCGTCCAACAGCGGAGCAGGCAGATCAGAGTTGAAGGCCTCTTGTGTTGGACATATTTTAGTGTCACAATAGGGGTTTAAGGAACCTTCAGACAAACGAAGGGTATATTTGTATAAACTCCTTCATATTTGAGGCTAAGATTTTTTTACAGTAATTATATTTATATGCATTCCTTGTTGGACTGGACGGAAAAAAGAAAAGAGAGGGGGAGATTGGGATGTTAGAGATGGGGGGTGGAGATAGAGGAGGGGGCAGTCAATAATACAGTGTTTTAACATAAGAGTGTCTGAAATAAATTGCATGACTTAGTTCTCACATGTACACAACAACACACAACAACAAAGAGTCTGCACACAGCTATTTACAGATTTTAGGTATATTCATACATTAATGATGGAAGATTTATCTCACAAGGTTTATCTCACATTGACTTCTGCACACAAACAGGTACATACAGGATTCCCATAACCAATATTCTTCAAGAGGGGTGTAAAAACATTACCCATGCCCATATTTGTGCCAAAGTGAATAAGCAGGTGGGTTGAATGAACCCAGGAACAACAACCCTCACGTGCACCGGACCCCCACCATGGAGACTGAGCCAGAGGACTAGACCTGGCAGCCCCCCGGCTGAGGAGTAGATGGAACAGCATGCAGAGCCAGAGCCCCCCGCCAGGGCAGGGACCCGCCCCACCCCAATGCCCTCCAGACCCAATGCCCCAAACACGACCTACGCCGGTGCCCAGATGAGAGGCACGCCACCGCCCCGGATTCCTAGTGCATAGTGGAATTTTAGATTTGAACAGCACTACAAAATGGCGAACGTGCTATTTGATGCACTATGTAGTGGCAAGTGAAGGAATTTGGACATAGCCTTAGTCACAAATGAACGTAGATTGGATGGAACTGACGTTGACTCTGTTCCATTGACTGTATAAGAGAACTGGACTGAGTGACCCCTCCCTCTTGGTGTTCCAGCTGGATCAGAGAAGCCAAAACTCTGGTGTCCAAACTTTTTCCAAAGATGGACAGATTTGGTATGATGAAAATGTAAGAGGGCCAATCAAACGACCAACATTCTTTCAACCCTTTTACTAGTAATACAAATGAACTACAGTATCTGAAGGAGCCCAAACCAGGAAGAGTTGTAACATATTTGTCAAACAATAGTGAGGAAGTGCAGGTGTTATGCAGGAACCACATAACATTTTTTTTTTTTTTAGTTTCTTGTCAACTTTGTACAATTAAATGTCAGAATTTGAAAATATGTTCTGTGACAAACATGTTGTCACTCAAAGAATTTTGCTTCAAGTCATCCCTTTTAACCACAACATGTTAAAGGACTTTTATTAGCCTTCTCATGAATTTCACAAGTAGAATGTCTAATGTTTTTAAGATGACAGCATTAACCTTTAATAAAAACATTTATTGTGGGAGTAATTGTTGTTTGTAGATTATAGCTGCCAATCAGCACAAAGAACCTGAATCATCTTTATGCCAATCTGGGACTAATCTGTGTTAGTCCTAACAACACTTATGTGAGAGATTATACTGAAAAAATCTCATCAGATAATTTAATTGTTAGGAATAATCTGTGCAGATGCACCTGCTGATAAAATCTCTTTGGTGGAATCTGAGAATGTGGTTTCAGATTTAATCTATAATCTTAACTGCAGAGAAAAACACACTATTTATACATTTTAAAATGCTTTTTTAAGTTTGAAAGTCTGCATCACGTCTGAGTCACCCATAATAAGAGCAAAAACATTGTGCTTCACTGGGATTAGAGTTAATTGAATTTATTCAAATACATCTAAACAATAATAGACTTATAGAAAAGTGCCCAAGTCTGATTTATTATTTGATTTTACTGAAGCAGACAGGTTAAATAAACATAAATCACTTGTTGAATGCGAGTTAACATCTCTTTGTTTACAGCTGTATTGGTAACAACAGGGCGGTGTTTTGTTTTAATGGTTAAAAGGAAGGAATCCGAGGAAGACTAATGGTTCTTCATCACAAATTAACTAGCATGAAAGTCAAAACTGTTGTGCTGTAACCAAGGAGGATCTAATGGTGAAAGTTATACATGACAGTAGTATATTACTTTTTTCTGTAACTGAGTAATTTAAGGCATTACTAAGGAATGTTGGTAATGCCTTAGTCATTTCTGACTTACGGCACACAAAAAACCCAAAATGTAATTGTTCAAAACAGCAAAAGCATCATAAGTGAGTAAAATTAACTGAGAAAAATCTTTTTTTTGGTGCTTTCATGCTTTTATTAAGCAGGGCTATCTTAGTCCTTCTGAGGCACTGAGGTGTTACGTTATTTCAAAGCTGGTTGAATGTAACTTTATTTATCTCACAGGGAGAAAATCACTTAAAAAAATTATTGATGTGCTTCACATTATCCTTTTTTATGGACTAAATTGATTAAAGCTGAGGGTTGGTCCTATGTTTCCTGTATCTGGACTTTGCCCAAAACTGTATATAATAGTAATTATTCCACCACAAAGCCTATTATCTAAATCTTAAAATTCTTTTCAGTACTTTTTGACTTTAGACTGTTATGTTCTATGTCTGCAAGAGTCATGTAACATATTACGATACTATTTTTGAACAATAATAACAAATAATCTGTTATTTATTACAGTTTGGAATAAATGTTCCCATCATTGGCAGAGAAGTTGACATGCAAAGTGAATCGATGCAGCTTGTGTGATTCCATTTGAACCCCTGGTTAGCACAGCTTGATCTACTGTTTAATTATCATGAAAGCCTCTTAACTCCTGGCAAAATATTCATATGAGAAATAACTAACTACTGAGAGAACCAGAACATTTAAAGGCTTGATCTTAGATTGTTCCACAATGTTTTGACATGATCATTTTAGTGTTTAGAGTATAGGTTTTATACTTCATTTGGCACATCACCTAGAGTTGAACAAGTAGTAAAATAAAAGCCTAAAAAAGCATTAAAAAATAAAAGCTTTTTAGTTTTGCATTTTGTTTCAAATAAAGGGACTCAAGCATGAATGCCACTAAAGGCTAAATTAATCTTGCTTCGTAAAGAAAGTGGCAGCGACACTAAAACTTCCTTAAAGAGCTCCAGAAGCAACATTTCCTCCATTTCTAAACGGGACCGACTTCAGACTGAGATTGATGAGAAGTGGGTTGAGCTACAGGTCTCTGATTAAAAACAAGAACCACAGTGGATCACTGCCATGTTGGACCATCGTACCTGATTACTGTGGGTTCAAGTAGGTCATTTTCCAGCAGTGTTGTTTTGCATTTTCAGGATTTGGTGGGACCAGATTTTAGGAGACTATTTATTGAAGCACAATTCTTTTTTTTAGATGTATTTGAGTAACTTTGACTCAGTAAACAAAACAGACCATAGGGACAATTTCTTGGAGGGTGACCCTATTGTGACAATTTAGCCTTTCAATGCTTTTATTTTGAAAAGAAATTATGCCAATCACAAATGAGAACAATCAAAAAAGTAATCAAATCATTTGAAATGTTGAAAGCGAATAAGTCTCTCAGCTGGAGTGAAGCTTGGACCACTTTCTGATCACAAGCATTCAACGGGCTTAGTCTTCAGGTCGCTGCCAGAACCAGGAAGTGAGGGGGGGGGCTCAGATCCACAGAAGCCAATCAAACGCTCACATATCCTGCTCAAAGACCACACAGCAAAGCCAGTGTATGAGACAAGGGCCACGGTGATCTGGGTTTTTACCCATGACTCATACGTGCGAATCCCATGCACAGAGAGCTAACACGCCTCATCCTACACGTGTGTGAATATTTGGATTCATTCATAGGAACATTAGTAATGAAGAAGACTAATGCTTAAAGAATGAAAGTAAATAATATTGCAGTAAAGCAGGAAAGGGAATACTTTGTAGTTTTCTTGGACAAACGTTGGCCAATCAACTCAGATCAGACTTTTGCGGTGAAAGAGACAGGTCCGTCTTTCCGATAGATTTTCAAATTTCGTCCCTGCGCTGCGTGACTGGTCTGTCCAAGTCCTGGAGGTCCGGTTTCCTCACAAAGGTCTGTGTGGTCCGCCGTGGGAGATGGTGTCTGGGTTAGAGAACAATCATCATCCAAAGTGGAAAGAGAGAGGGGATTTCATCTGGCATGAGTAACTCTGATAGCTGGAGACAACTGGTATGTTCCTTAGCCCCCCCATAATGACTGAACTCAGATGAAAATCAGACACATGGTGAAAAGTGGGCAATCAAGTTGATATAAATACCCCTCATTTTAACATGAGCTCAGGCTTCAAGCTGTAATTATTGCTAATTATTACCTAAAGGTCTTAATTTTTGTTTCAAAAAATGACAGTGCGCTTTATAATCCCTATAAATCTATATAACTAATGGATTAATTCTGGTTGTGTTTACCGATGTTAGAGTGATTTTGAAAGGTAGGTTTGTCAGAATCTCAGCTGTTGTTTTTTAGAGCAACAAGCAAGGTTGGGTGTTATTGTAAATATGTCAACGTGGCTAATGTGCAGCTGTGTTTCTTTTTTTTCTAGCGTTTTACTAAAAAGGTTGGGAGTTAGCGTTTTCACAGTAACGTTTGTTTCAGCTGTATCAGTCTATTTTTTTTAAGTGTTACGTGTTTTAAGAGTTGCAGGTACAGCGAATACTCTAACCTAGCAGACATGTAGTGTGTTACAAAACAAGTTCCAGAGTTACTGTGAAGGCAGTTTATAACATCTGATGGACTCATTTTATGACTCTTGTCTCACTTCATGTGCCCTATAGTTTGGTAAATCTTATGTATGATCAGTTTAAAAAAACAGACCCTTCACTGATGATGCGCCTTATAAGTCGGTGTGGGTGCCTAAACTGTTCAGCCTGCAATAAGTGTTCGACTAATGCATCTATCAGCATTGGCGACCAATGATGACGTCACACTATTTGATTGGCTGTATGTTGACACGGAAGATAGTGATTGGTCTGGACAAATTATGGTGCATTAAAAAGGTATTACGGTACGATTGTTAACACATTAATACAGTTCTTCTTGAGAAACATGAATGACCTGTAATCAGACTTTATTGATTGACAATTGGTAACACAAATTCACATGACTGTTTACATGGACTGCATTTCCGCTTTAAAATGCAGCCTCCATAAGCTCACACACCGCCCCACAGCCGCTCCTCTGCTCGGAGACACAGTTCTCCTGGGAGATACGGTTCTCCTGACTCCGGCTTATGCAGAGCAGCCGGACTGCGAAGCCTCCCCCGGAGCGCACACCGCAATAAAGCATCCTACCCTGACCGCAAAAACGGAGCAATGAGTCCAGCTGCTCTGCTCAGGGACACGGTTCCCTCGTGTTGGAAAGCTGATTCATGCCAACAGACACAGATCTTTTTACAAAGTGGGTTGTGGCAAAATCTCTCTATAAACATTACAACGAATTATGGCAGACACAACAAACAATTATGTCAGACACCACTTATGAGGGAAAAGAACTTTTGGCTAGAGAAGGAAACGTAAAATGAAAATATGTAGAGCCTGAGCAAATCTCGAGACTACGTAGTTTGACCAAGTGGGGTTACCGTAGTGTGACGTCATCATTGGTGTCAGGCCCACGGACACTTATTGCAGGCTGAACAGTTTGGTGCGTACACCGGCACGCCTCATAGTGCAGAAAATACAGTATTTGTTTTAGGTTGTAGTAAACACGACTTTGAGTAAGAGGATTTATTACAATTTACATTTTCTGTCTTTTACCACATAAAGCTATTTCAGAAAAAAATCTGATTGTTTTATACATCTGTTTTCCAAACTTTCTTAGTCCTGTTTAGGGTCACAGGAACCTACCCAGCTGCTGTTGAGTGCAGGTACAGGGTAAATCCTGGACAGTTTGCCAGTCCACTACAGGGTCACACAGAGACAAACTACCACGCACATTCACGTCCAGGAACAATTCAGAGTCACAATTTACCCTTTGGGAGGAAGCCGGAGTGCCCGGAAAAACCCCATAGGAACAGAGAGAACAAGTGAACTCCACACGCCGGGTTTTAAACCAGAAACTTCTCAATGTTAGACAAATGTGCTAACCAACACAGTTTTTTTTTATTATTTTATAATCCCACAAAGAAAACTTTAAAGTTATAGTGCAAATGCTTCTAATTATAATGCTGTTAACATGAAAAATTTTTATTGAAAAACTTACAAAAAATATAATAAAAAAAAAAAGTAAAATAAATGGTTATTTATTTGGAAACAGTTTGACGTCACAACTGAAACCAAAAATGGAAACCGGACATTGACGCAAGTTTGGGAAGTTTTTACATTTTGTTCAAATCCAAATTTTGGAATGTAAATGAAAAATATCTGCTGTCAAAATGATTGTCTTTAGGGCCCAGGGTAAGGCCCACTAGCATGTATTTAGGTCAGCACTTTCCTTACAATGTGAAGGTCCTGGTTCAAATCCCAGTTCGGTTCTATGGAGTTTGTGTGCTCTTCTTTTGAAATTCCATCTTCCTCCCACAGTCCAAAAACATGCTCCATAAGTTAATTGGTGACTCTTAATCTCTTATGTGGCCCTGTTATGGATTGATGAACCCACCTTCACCTGACCTCACCTACTCCAGGATCCTCATGACCCCCAACAAGATTTGGCAGATATGGAAAATGGATGGATAAAAATTAGAGAAGGAATCTAGGAATCACACTGACATACATAGTATGAACCCCTCACAAACTAGCTGAAGAATTACTGACATGGTGCATAAAACTCAAGCATATGCATGAACAAAGCGTTGCAGGGTTGTGAGATCTTTTGCACACAGATAGACTGTTAAAAAATTTTTTTTCACAAATGTAAAACAGGAATATATTAGTCATACATGCAGAAAATCCACCAACATTGAAACATACAATAAAAGATTAAGGCTTTAAAACAGATTAAATTAGGAAGAACAGCCTGCACAAACTATAAAGCACAAGACAAACAAGCACATCTGTAGAAAATATTTGCCAGCTGCTTCGTGGCCTACGGGTAGAGTGTCCACCCAGACATTCTGGGTTTTAACTGAACAGCATCAGTCTTAAGTCTCAAAAAATGGGACCCTTTCTGGGTCAAAGCAGGAAGCGACAACTCGTAGAACTTGACTTTAAACCAAAGAAAAAGAAAGGTAAAATATTACTTCATATACCGGAATATACTGTATATATATATTTAGACATTTTCAGCAGCAAGTCCACAAGAAATGTCATGTGATTTTTTTCAAACTTCCTCTTAAATGTTTTTCTGCATTTGTGGCGAGCTGTCACTGCCCACTGAACTATTGCACTTACCTGCACTGTGAGTGCAAGAAATACATCTGAAAGATTTATTTTAAAGAAAAGGAAAAAGAAAAAACACTGACCGAATACTGACATGAAACAAATAATACTGCTGCATCAGAGAAAGGTCACATTTTGGCATGTTTAACACTAATTTCAAATAGATAATATTAGCAGGTAACATATGAAAGTATTTAAATGGAAAAGATATGAGTTGGGAACACAATGGGCAGCCCTTTGTTAAAAGTATAGACATTTTAATGGACATATACTTTCAATAGTTTATATTGAAATAGGTGTAGATTGCTTGATAAAACTATATATAACTATATAACTTATGTAGCTTGGATGGAATTGATTTATATTAAAAGCATCAAACCAGCTGGGATCCAAAGTTAAATTTTTTTTTCCTTGTTGCTGTGATGAAGGTTTGTGTTTCACAGAACTGTGACGGTTCTTTACCTGGAAACAAAGTTCCAATAAGCTTCTCAGTTTAGCAATAAAATATGACATGAATTTAAATTAGTGATCACTGATCAATGATTTCTATAAACACCAAACAACAAAGTCTCTTTTAGTCAAGAGCTGTGGTCCTCATTGTTCTCATGGTCACTTCATGCGGGGAGATCGTGCATGAAATCCCAGATTATGTAAAGACTGGGACTTCTTTTGCTTGTGAAGGATTGCACTGGTAGTTGTGTACTCCTCACCAAAGAACCTGTACTGTAGGTCTGCAATCTTTTCTCTAATGTTCATGCTCGGCTGATTGGTCTCTCAATAGCCCCAGTACCACCAAGTTCAGAAGTAAAAGTGGGCCTTAACCCGTGGTGACGAGTTTGAATCTGATTGCTTGTGTGAAAGGCTGTCCTAATCTCATTTTATCATTTTTACAGAAAGAAATCTTCCAAAAAGTTTTGCAATTAAAACCCTATTCCAGTCTTTAAAATGGTAAAAGAGATTTAACTACTGCTTTGTTCATCATTGTTTGAATACAACTAGAATTTAGGTTACAGACTAAGATAACCCCATACTGACAAAAACCAAGTTATCACGTTTTTCCTTACAAACCTTAGTTGCTGCTAGTTGCGGCATGTTCTGAATCTGTGCTGATGAATTTGCGTATACTGGTTTGGCAGGAGCTGAGAAGAGCAGCTCTCTCCTCGCAGAGAACTGACATTTTAATGAAGAGGGAAAGCAAGAGACAACTGTCTTTCAGTTGAAACTGAAAGGAAAAGACTTCAACAACATCCTGAACAGTTGGAAATTTTGCAAACATGAGCATGAGAAGGAAAGAGAAAGGAAATTATACAATGACACAAACTGAACCAAGACACAAACGGTGTTCTTTGGAATAAAATAAAAGCTGTTTATGCTTCGGCTAATGGTATTCGCACATATCTACGTGCGACCAAGCACAAAAACTGATGGAAATTCATATTGGTCACTCGGAATACGTGTCCAAGGCTAAATGTTGTTGTTGTTATTAACCTAACTGTAACCGTAACCCTAACCCTTTTTTTGAGTCTGGGTAGCGGAAAAAAAAGTTAAGTACTGGCCGAGTGTATTTAGAAAATTATGTGCAACTGGTCACTTTCTTAGGTTTTAACCTCCAAATACAGTTGTGCTGCAACAGAATGATACAACTAAAACAAAACAAACGTTACAATGACTTCAATAACGCCTAATTTTTTACTTAACATGTAAAAAAAAATAAGAAAACACAGTCTAACATCACAAATGTTGGCTGCGATAGTGTATTTACAATAACAACGGCAAGTACAACCATAAATAATCCACATATAAAGTGCTTCAGATTATGGATCATTTATTTCAAGATCAAAGATCAAGGCTTGCTTTTGACAAACGTGTCAAAAAATGCAATAGTGCAGAAAAAATGGTTAAGGAAGTAGTTTACAGTCAGGGCAATCTAAATCCTTTAAAACAAAAACTCAGAAAGCCTGTTAGCAAAATCTGAGAAGGTCTCCGTGTGCAGAGATTAACAGTCTTTCAATCGCTTTGTTCTTTAGGGTGGGATCATGCAAAAAAAAAAAAGTCTAATGTCTTTTTCATGTTGGCCTCGTTGGCCAACGTCTAAAAACTTAAGTACAACATGAAAATTTGTAAAACTCTGACACAAAAAAATTGTCATTAGGGGGAATTTTCTTTATAGATTTCCCTGTTTGGTTTTTCCATTTAATGAACAGAGTTAAAGTATCTTTTTTTTTCTTCTTTGTTTCTTTTTCTGACTTTTGACAGGAGAGCTGATGTGTGACATCTGACTTTCATAACAGATGACCTACTTCTAGTGCTCTCTGAGCTGAAAACACAGAGATATCACTTCCTTCTGACTTTATTAGTGGTAGACGTGGTCATGGAAGTCTCCTAAAATAGCTCTGCGATGGTCAGATGTACTCGTGATCCGTGCGTGTTCAGAAGGTAAGGAGCGGAGTGTATGCAAACAACATAACAACACTGCGGTGCAATAAGATGAGGCATTATTTGGTCATAGTTTCAAGGCATCGCTGTTATTTTAATCATGATCAGGTCAAAAAGAATATTAACCTGACAGCAATATGTTTCTTCCCCACCCGAGCTTCTTACAACCAAGTGGAAGGATTTACTGAATAATCTGCTAAAAACTCAAGGCATTGTAGACACATTTGTATAAATTTGTTTTTAATTGAGGGCTGAAACTTCCATAAAACACGCTAAATGACTAACTATCAATTCTGCTATTTTTTGTTTAATGGAAAAACAAGTCATGGCCCCCTTGTGACTCACGAGGAAGGCTATTCTTTGTTTTTTCCTTGACCTTGCTTTTATCGATTTAAGGGCTTTGGCAGCCTGACTCTTTGAGCTATATTTATCTGCTCATTTGTACAAACCCGAATGCTGTTGTGGTCACAGCTTTCATTGGCTATAGTTTGTAGGATAATTAAGCAACTGGGTTACTGACCTATAAGCCGTTTTAACTTGATGACTCCACTCGCAAAAAACTCCCGTGGTGTGCGGTTTAAATGTGACAGCTCGTTGAAAAGGAAGGTCAATCAAGAGAATCAGCTGAACACTGTAAAACGTAATGTCCTATTTAGGGAGAAGAAAAACTATAAAAAGCTATTGCGACATCAGGATCTCCAATAAAATGGGATGACTAGAATTTCTTGGTTTTCATTTGGTGCATTATGCCATATTAAAAGGAAAAGTAAATTTGATTAAAAGCCTCAATCAAGATAAACTAAAGTGTGGTTGTTTTTGACAGTTTTCTGTCATTCGGCTGAGCGTCCTTAGAGCTGCAATAACACTGTTTTATCAGAATCAGCTGAACCACTGACTACAATGGAAAGATTTGACATTTGTCCACCCCTGCACCAAACCAGAGTGTTAAACTTCTGCTGAAATGTATTCACCTATTAAAAGACACACGTCATACTTTTCGGGCCTTGATCTTCTAAAGATCAATACAGATATTTTCAGAGAATCGGGATAGATAAGGTGGGGCCAGGTTGTGGAGAGCTTTGAAGGTGAAAAGAAGAAGTTTGAATTGTATTCTGATTCTCATTGGGAGCCAGTGGAGTTGCTGAAGGATGGGGTGATGTGATGAAGCGGTGGAGTGCTGGAAACGATGCAAACAGCTGAATTCTGGACCAGTTGGAGTTTATTGAGGTTTTTTTTTTTAGGTAAACCAAAGAGAAGAGCATTACAGTAATCAAGGCGTGAAGTGACCAGACATGAACCAAAATATAAGCGGAGTGGACAGTAACGGAGGGACGAAGATGATTTTTATTTAGAAGATGAAAATAGGCAGACCGAGTGATGTTGTTGATGTAGGGTTTGAAGGAGAGTGAACTATCAAGGATGACACCCAGACTCTTTATCTGAGGGGAGGGGGAAACTAGAGCAGAGTCAATGGAGAGCGTGAAGTTTGGAACTTTAGAAAGGGTGAACTTAGAGGCAACAAGTAATGGTTCTATATGATCACTATTGAGTTTAAGACGGTTTGGAGTCAACTAATTTTTAATTTCAAGTAAACACGAAGTGAGGGAGGAGGGTGGGAGAGAGGAATTTGGTTTACTGGAGAGATGGAGCTGGGTGTCATCTGCATAACAATGAAGGTTAATATAGAATTTACGGTATATGTTACCAAGTGGAAGGACATAATAAAAGAGGACCAAGGATAGAGCTTTGGGGAACACCAGAAGAGAGATGAAGAATGAGAATTGAAAGATTTCAGCTGAATTAACTGAGTGCCTAAGAAATAAGAATGCAACCAACGGTGGGCATTGAAGAATTGAATGTGATATTGTGTCAAAGGCCGCACTCAGATCAAGGAGGATGAGCATGGTGATAAATCTAGCGTCAGTAGTGCGGAGAAGGTCATTAGTGACCTTCAGGAGAGCAGTTTCAGTGCTGTGGGTGGTACGGAACCAGATTGAAAGGATTTCAAAACGACTATTATGTTTCAGATGCTGATGAAGTTGAGAGGCAACGATTTTCTTGAGTATTTTTGAAGTGAAGGGGAGACTGGAGATGGGTCAAAATTTGCTCAGGATGGTTGGGTCAGAACCACATTTTTTTTAGAATTGGTTTCACAGCTGCAGTTTTGAGAAGTGAAGGGACAATACCAAACGTTCGTGAAGAATGAAAATGGCAGAAATAAGGAGGAGCAGTTGTGGGAGACAGGATTAACTAAAATGTTGGAAGAGGATCAAGCTGGCAGATAGAGCGTTTGGATTCTTTAATAAGGGAGGAAATTTCACAAAAATGAGGGATCAGAAAATGAGAAAATATATGGGACACAGAGAAAGAGTCAGAATGGATGAAGGGCGGGACAGAGGAGTGAAGGTGTACATGTATAGTTTGAATTTATTTTGTCAAAGTGTGACAGAAAGGAATCGCAGGTATTGGTGGAGTACATATGAGGGGGAAGGTTATCGAGGGGCCTGAAAGATATAATGATTATTGAAAAGGCAGAACCCAAGGCCACATAAACTTTATCTGCAATTCAGGAATAAATAGGTCAGTCATATCTGATAAATCTTGCCATAACTTTCAAACAAACTGGCACACAATTGACTTTTTAACAGTGATCTCCAAAAACACAGACTATGACTTTCATGCTTTGAATATGCCAGAATTTCCAAAAACTTGAGTCTACACATTTTTACAATATTTTGGAAACTGCCTCACGCATTTCTTCTTTATATTTTTGCAATTTTTTTTTTTTTGCAATTTGGGAAGTCAATTTTTTGCTAAACGTTTTGGCAAAAGTCAGTCATTTGCAATAATTATGCACTACCAATTTAAAATAATAAAGTAAAAATGTATTTACTCCTTATTTAGCCTCTCTAACAATAACTAAGATAAAAGTCATCAGGAAACAGTGTTGCCATTAAACAGTAGGTGTGGATTGATAATTATAGATTTATTTAAAACCATGGTCTCACAGGTTAGAGGAGGTAGCAAAACTATCATAAAGGAGTACAGGGGTGAGAAAAGGTTTTTCCGTTTCATCAAATGGCCAAACCGACGGACCAAAAAAAAAAAAAGAACCCAGACAACTTCTAAGCAGACTCAGACTTTTTAATCTCTCTTTATGCAGTTTTTCTTTTTTTTTTCCAGCAGCACCAAAAAAGAAATTTGTCCCTCTGGATCCAAATTTAAATTCTTGTGTGAGCTTTGTGTGTTGCCGTGAGGCTGTTTTGGTCGATCGGGTTTTCAGAGTGCACTGCCTTTGCCAAGGGCGCAGAGTTTTGTTGCGCGGCGTTGCACTGAGAGAGCCGCAGCTTTCAGGGTCCTTCCTGTAAATCCATTGTGAAAGCTTTAGGGAAGTCTGACCAGATGAGGAGAGAGAAAATAAGAGTATGCTCAGCTGCCCCCCCCTGAGAAAACAATGGAAACATGTGGAGAAGGCGCTTTTCCCAAAATAAAGGAAAATCCAGAAGGTTCAGCAATGATTTGCTGGAAACAGCCTTCAGCTCCGGAGGGCAATAAAACAAAAAACATTTGAACAACCATTCATTTTATGCGCTTAAACTCTTACTGCGTGCAATGAAAAGACAATAGGTGAAATTAAATTGTGCAATATGGCAAAAGCAAAAAAAAAAGAAAAAGAAAAAGGAGAATCACCTACTGTAGGAAATTACTCCCAGGCTCCCTTGCTCTTGTGTGTCTGCATAGTTGTGTGTGTGTGTGAAGAAATCTGTGCAAATTCAAGCATGACAAGCTTTAAAGTGGGTAGCTTTTGATAGTTTGGTGTTTGTTTTCATGGCACAAGATCAAAGTCAGGTGGCCTTAAAATTAACTCTGGGGGGGGCTGACATTGTGTATCATCGCTGAGCAAAACCCAGAGGAGAGATCAAGCTCTTTAATGTGAATCCAAAAACCAGAGTTTCCACTTCATAACACCATTTCACAGGTGAAAGCCATGTCAGCTCCCATGAAACTAATTCCTACAGTGAGGCTTTGCTGCGGCAGTGAATACTAATGTAATGAATCTGTGTTCATCCTGTTAATTCAAGCGGATAAGCGATCCAAATTCTGGAGAGAAAAAAATGACAGGACCGTGGGGGCAAAGCTATTCTCAGTGACAGAATCGGATTATGTGGCAATCCATATGCAATCGCTTTATGCCAAGGGACAAGGCAGACGTGGAGGAGAGATGGCAGAGCAGAAACAGAGGGATGAGAGATGAGAAGGAGGTGTGGGGGTGTGCGAGAAGAGGAGGGGGCGGCAGGAGAGAGAAATAGCAGGGTTGCCAGGACTCCAAAGCTTGTCTGTCATTCTGTGCGTCAGTCGGCCTATTCCCAGGCTTAGACGCAGGTAGCCTTCAGTATTTGCGCAAATGAGAGTATATATATTTATACACACTCACTTTCTCGTTGCAGGAAGCTGGAAATATCCCTTTTCATCCCTCTGCCTCACTCTAATTAGATTCCACCACCATAGCAGTGTTTTTTCTCCACATTTGTCTCCCTTTTTCTTACCTCTCTTACACTGTATCGGAGCAGCCCTTCTGGCTGTTTCCCTGGCAACAACCTGCTTCCTGTTTGTCTGTCTGGGTTGCCATGGAGGAAGGGTAAGGGTGATGTTGGTGGCAGCAGGCAACTCACCACACAGTGGCCCTGAAATGGACATCAGTCTCTCAGTAAATGATTTTAGAACATCACGGGCAGTCACACATTCTGGTGTCAAAAAAAATAAAAATAACCACAACAGTCTGAATATCAGTCAAGATATGTAGGTTTTTCTTTCTTCTGCTGCTGTTGCAACATCAATTGAGGTGTGATGACAGCTCCCTTTTATGCTATATTTATGTTTATGTGGATTTTTTCTTCTTCCAGGAAAAGGATTCAAAACCAAACAGGCCTTGGGAGGGAGCATATTTTTGACTAACCCTATTCGTTTCCAATCCCAGGTCCTCGGGGAACACTGTCCTTCCTCATTTCACCTTGCTCAAATACATCTGCCTTTGATGGCGGCCATTATTAGGCTTCTGCAGAGCCTGATGATGAGCTGAATCTAGTGTGCATAAGCACAGCAACATGGAAACCATGCAAGACACTGTGCCCCGAGGACCAGGGTTGGAAAACACTGCCTTATATAACCATTCCTACCATACCTGAAAGACACAATGCTAAGACCCCTATCTCATTAGCGTGACACAAACTTTGCCTTGAAAATCCATTGTACATATACCTGTTTTTTTGCCCTGTAGTTCATCATTATTCCACTAGGGGCAGTAGAAGGGATTTTACTACTCATTTCAAAATGTCTGCGACCGTGAAATCACAAAATGACTTTTGGCGGAATAACTTTAGCTACTTTACAAAACTTTATGTTGAAAAATAACTCTTTATTCTTATTCTTTATTTTAAATTACTAATTTCGTCATTGACAGAATGAAAAATGTGCTGATAATTAATTCTTATTAATACAGTTCCACCATGTTTAAAATGTGTAAATATGTTGATTTATTTCCTGAACACTCATGTCAATCTTTTTTGCATCTTAAACATTTTTGTGAGCAAAAACTTAACAACTCACCCAATGTATCATAGTTTATACTATCTATATCTCATAAAAAATAAATAGTTTAGTGGATTTCATCAAAGGGTTTAAAAAACATCTTAATTCCAAAAGATTTAAATTTTTTTGTCAATTCTTTGTGTTGTGGGGCCTTACAGGGTTAAAAAGTTTTTTTTCTTCATTTGTTTGAGAAAATGGAAATGAGAGTGAAGAAACCTTGCCTTAGTTGTCAGATTTATATTTGTCCTTGGTTGAAATGTATGCAGAAGTTCTTTTTATAGCTGGATTCTAGTTTAACCATATCCCACATGATGTGGGACGTGGTGGCATGATCTTTGGGCCTTGTTGGTTTCAGGTTTGGTTTTCTCTTGTTCTGGATTTCCTATTGTGTAAATCTCTTTTTTTAGACATTAGTCACTTTATTTCCCGTGTTGTTGTGAAATTGATGTTTTCTTATGTATTCTGGTTTACTTTACTTCCTGTATGTGTGCTACAGCGGGTTTCTGTTCCAAATGACCTACAGCTGCTTTTCATTAATCATAGTTTCTTTCAGTGACCAAACCTTTTAAGTGTCATCTGTTGGTCTCTCACACAGGCTTTTATCAAAACGCATTTGGGACAGTTTGATCTTTTTGGAGTACAAGCTCAAAGCTCTATAAGCTCAAACCTGTACATTTTTCTTTTATATTTTTGGGGGCTGCTTCTGCCATAGCATCCTTCTAATACATAGATAAGATAATACATATTTGTTCACAGATAGGTTTAGTGTAACCTTCTTACAGATTGTGAGAAGGTTTAGCATCCCTATATCCGGCTTTATGTACAATTCTGATGGCTCGTTTTTGAAGTAAAAAGAGAGGATGTAGTGAACTCTTATAATTATTCCCCCAAATTTCTATACAGTAGGTCAAATATGGTAATATTAAGGAGCAGTACAATAAATATCTACTGTTGTAATCTAATATAGGTTTAGATCTATTTATGATTGAAATAGGTTTTCAGACTTTAGTTGTATGTGTCTGATGTGTGGCTTCCAATTTAGTTTGTCATCGATAACAGCCCCTAAGAATTTGATTAGTGTAACACTTTCAATTTGGACATCATTTATTTCAATTGAGAGCTCGGTATTGGGGTTGTAGTTACCAAAAAATATCACTTTGGTTTCATCTATGTTCAAAGACAATTTGCTGTAATCCATCCATGATTTTGTTTTGATTAATGCTGTGTTTACCACATTGATAAGTTCCCTATGATGGTCTGTAAAATAGAATATGTTTGTGTCATCAGCAAATAATATGAGTTTCATAAGCTTTGAAACATTGAATATATCATTTAGGTATATATTGAATAGCAGCGGGCCTAGAATTGATCCTTGTGGGACACCACAACTTATCTCTGTGGTTTCTGATGTAAATTCATCAATCTTGCCGAAGTGTTTTCTTCCTGTTAAATAGCTTTTGACCCAAGTTAGCGCTAGTCCTCTTATCCCATACACTAGCAGTTTGTCAAGTAGGATGTCATGATTGAGAGTGTCAAATGCTTTTTTTTTGAGTCAATGAAAATTCCGGCTGCATATTTCTTTTTGTCCAGAGCATTTGTGATTTCCTCCACAGCATCAATGATAGCCAATAAGGTTGATTTGTTTTCTCTAAAACCATATTGGTTTTCATTTAAAATGTTATATTGATCAATAAATGTAACTAATTTATCATTGAATATTTTTCTAAAATTTTTCATACAAATCCATCTTCTTTTATTTTTCTAATACATATTTTTCATTATTTTACACAATAACTCAACAAAGAGCCTAAAGCTAAAATAAAAAATAAAAAAAAGTCAATTTCGAGTTCTAAATGTTGTTTTTTTCCTGCAAAAATCACAAAAAATTGAGATTAAACTGTTTTTGCTTAAATGTGTAAAGACAAAATAAAAATGTATAAATTCAAAAACCAAGCAAAGACAAGGTTGAAAATAAAAAATATAAAAATGTCTGCCATCAGTGTGTGAATGGGTGAATGGAACTGTGACCATAAAGTGCTTTGAGCCTTCGAGGAGGGTAGAAAAGTGCTATATATGTATATAACACTTACCATTACAAATCCAATATGCGCAATTTCATAGTCAATGGACACATGTGAACTGCCAATGTGATTGGCAAACCCACTGGTGAGTTCAAAGACCAACAAGGGTTAAAATGACAAGTTTTTACCTCTCCACTTTGTTACAAACACAACATTCACCGCATCTCTTCAATATATTTTCAAAAATACAACAGCACCCAGAATAACACTTGAAACATTTTGCTTTCAGTCATAAAAGTCTATTTTGATTTAAGCCATTTTCTTCCAGAACAAGAACAGCAGTCATCATAAGGATAATTTTTTATTTGATGCTGGTTTTAATTGCTCAGGAATAGGATCAGCTTACTGTCATTTAACAGCTAATTAATGATAAGAAAACTGAAACCGGTTGCAAATATTTAAAATATTTAATATATATTTATATTTAATAAAAAATGTAAGATATTTAAATAACTCCCCAAAAGCTTTTGATCAAGAAAAAAGTGGGGTAAATAGATTTATTCAAACTGCAAATTGTGCCCTTGTTTAAAAACCCATGTTTTGGTTTAATTAAACTTTATTTTTCTGTCTACCACTGGTTTTATTTTTGCCATTTAAAGCTATTTTTTCAGCTCAATGGTCAATGCTATCTTATTTTATGGTTTCAAGGATCCCAGAAGTTTCCAAAATAAAAGCAATGAATGAAAAGGGAAACTTGGACAGTTGGAACATGATCAGTAAGACCTTCTAAATCTCATAATTTGATACTCAAGCATGAATCTAAAGACTACAACGTATCTTACAGCATAGGCCTGCATTATAAATCGCAAATGTATTGTTATTGTTATATCAAAAAAGTTCTAAAAGTTTGTGAAAGTTGCAATAAATGGTAACCTTAAATGTGCAAAAAAAATCTTATGGTTTTTTTCTTAAGTTTTCCTCATATCGTGCAGCCCTATTACAACAACATCTATCTTACAAATAAAAAAGAGGCATTTTAAAAAGAGAGATTAGCACTCTTGCCTTAAAAGGTCCAGGTTTGAAAACCCACTGGGTTCTTTCTGAGTGGAGTTTGCATGTTCTCCTCGTCCATGTGTGGAGTTTTCTACGGGCACCATAGTTTTTCCCACAGTCCAAGAACATGCTTTGTTTTATTGGTAAATCTAGATCATCCTTAGGTTTGGTAGTGTGTGGTCCTGCAACAGACTGGCAACCTGTCCAGGGTGAATATATCTATATAAAGTAGTGTCTTAGATTTTATCCAGCAACCTGCAGGAATTTATGCATAGAACTAGATGTATCCATGAAACAGTAAAATTATTCTACAGTTATGTTAAAATTTCTCCCCACCTGCTTTAAAACAAAAACAAGTTTTTTAATTTAACAAATGTTTTGTATCCTGTCCTGTCAGGTGGACACACACCCATTGTGTTGTTCCATTCAATGAAATTCATAATTAGTAGCTTCAGTGTGCTGGCAAATATAAATGTGGTTTTGAGGAACTGGCCTGTCCTCCTACGTGCAGCGAGCATTTACCGCTCCTGCTCCTCCCAGTTTAAGATATGAATCCCACAGACGTCCACAATGAAGCATAGAGAAGGTCAATTATGATTTTAATAGCCTCCACACGAATTTATAGAAACGTTACATTCAGTTGTGAGAAAGTCATTTCAGGTCTAATGTTTGAGTCGGGTTGACAGTTTCTGCTGCTGTTTTGTTTTTAGTCGGCTGGGATTCAGTGTTTCATTAGCTGGAAACAGTCATTACTGTTTCAACATCTGCATTACAAGTTGTGTTCTATTACTCATTAGGTCGTTCAAGAAGAGCGTACGTGACGCGAATCCCATCTCTGATAAAAAGCACTTCAGCAGCAGCGGGTTGAGTCTGATCTGTCTTCCTCTCTCGTCTGTGACCCGCAGACTTTGAAGTCGCTCAATCTTTGTTCAACGGTATCCCACGTTGACACCTTGCATATTTGTCTGAGCATACCAGACAACTGCTCACACACGTTTTCATAAATGCTCGGACTGAGATCAGAATCTTTTCCGTCAAAGTATTTGTTGGCAGCACAACGTTTACCTGACATGAGACAAAAGCTTCTGCATGAGAAAGCTCTCAGGATGACAGGTACAACACATGAAAAAATAGAAAAAAATGTGGGCCAAGTATCTTGTTGCATGCTGGCCCGGTTCTCTTCCAGCTCACTCTGTCAGGACATAAAAGACAAAAAAAACCAGAAAAAAAACAAAGGGACTTCAAAGCTGAAGTTCTCCGTGGACCACATCAAACACAAAGGGGAGGAAAAGAGCTGGGTTCGGAGCACGTGAATGCCTGTGAACACGGTGTGTGCAACATTACAGGGCGCAGAGCTGCAGTTGTGCATCAAGGTAGTTAGAAGAGGAAGGGGCTGTAAGCTCGGATGAAAAAGTTTGAAGTTTGCGTGTTTCTCCTCGTTCTGGGAGGCCTCTCCAACACCCGGAGAGCTCTTCAACACAGCGGCTGCCAGGAGACGATCAGAGGGTGGCCCCGCAGCCCACACACACGCTCACGCATCCTCACCCGCAGCATCAGGCAACACACAAACACACACACACTCACACACACACACAAGTCAAACAGAACACGCCGCGCTCTTCTTGTGTGTACGAGCCAGAGAGGGTATTGATCGCTTTAAACAGAGCGTTTACAACGCAAATGCTATTTCAAGGGCTTACAGTACGCCCACACACGATTTCCCCAATGATGCACATACACAATATGAACACACAAAATCACAACCTGGTTACAATGAAGCAGGCATTCTTTACATTCCAGAAAAACCCCGGTGGTATCGTCGACCTGATCATCCTCAGACACAAAGGCCCTTTGTCCGAAAAACATGACCTTTGTCCTGTTTTCGCTGAAGCCGTCTGTGGACTTTCAATGGCTCTCTAAGACAGCCGCTCTAAATGTGAAGTATTCTGTCTGAGCGCATGGCTCCTGGCTTCTCCTGTGTGTTTCTGATGTTCCTCAGTGCCTGTGCCATTCTTTGTGAACATGTATCCTTCCATTCAACGCTGCCCATTGTTTGCTTCCCTTCCAGGTCAGCCCTTCGCCTGACCTCTGTGTTTGTTTGACTACAGTTCCCATTCACTTCACCTTATTGAATACACAGGTTCCACCACTAGTAAACGTGAGGATTTGTGTGTTGTTTAAGCATAAACCACCTCGGTAGCAGTTTATTGCAAAATTGGACTG
Source organism: Oryzias curvinotus (assembly GCA_023969325.1). Classification (NCBI taxonomy): domain Eukaryota; kingdom Metazoa; phylum Chordata; class Actinopteri; order Beloniformes; family Adrianichthyidae; genus Oryzias; species Oryzias curvinotus. Next base: position 43,233,574 of record CM043722.1, read on the forward strand.
CACTCAAAACAAAGTGCAGGTGGAGCTTCCAGGATGTTGCAATCCTTTAAAGAGATGTGACCTGAAATTATGCAACTGAGGCCTGAGTCAGGCAGAACTGAAAGATATTGGTTTTGATCTTTTCTTTAACAACTCTGCCTTTTACACAACATTGATTTGAGAGATTTCAACCAGAACGGTCAATACAATGTTGATATTGCGAAACAGATTTAGCTTTTTTTTTTTCATTTTCAAAATAAAAATGCATGGTTTATTATTGTTTTTCACAGTATTTTTAGCAGATTCTTTACAAAATAAAAGTTTCGTCTGTATGTTAACTTGACTTTATTTGAGTGATTTTGTTTTCTAATTTAAATTGAATAATTAGAAATGCACCATCATCATTGGTCTAAGGTTTCTAACAAGTACTAAGCACAACTCAGGTTTATTTGCAAATAAAGGTTGTAGAAATGAAAATTTGTCACAAAAGTCAAAGGTGAGTCTCCTTTGAAGTAGTCAATATAATATTTTTCAATCTGACTGGCTCGTCAGCAGGAAGAAGTGATTGGCTGACCAGTAGAAAAGCCAAATTTGCAACAGAAGTTGAGGTTTTGACATAAATTGGAGTTTGCACATTTTTGTGTGTGCGCTCAAAAAAATATCCCATTTGTGAGTGTGTTGAAGTAACTACTTGAAAAATACACAAATGTTTCTGCAACCCTTTCACATTTTATTTTGGCCATTTAAAGCTGTCTTTTTCAGCCTATGTTCAATGCTATGTCAACCATATATAGTTTCACGGATTCCAGATGTTTCCAAAATACAAGCAAATTTGTTGATCCAAAAAGCTTCTTTTGCACAAGTACAAATTGAATTCGCAAATGAACAGAAGGATTCTACGCTTGGACGAGTAAAATGCCTTTACATGTGTGAACATCTACAACTGCAACAATGTTTTTGAAAAGAATACAACAGACTCTTGTGTGAACCAAACAGTCTGGTGTGAAAACAACTTCAACTCTCTTGAGAGTTTTTTTTATTTTTATTTTTTACAAAGCAGAAGTTCTTAAACACATATAAAATAAAATCAAAAAAACATACAAACTTATTCTAATTTCACAGCAACTAGAAAAAAAAAATCCAGAAAAACAACTTTGACAAGAGATTGCAGGCCGTTGCCTCACAGTGTCAACGAAAGGGTAACTTTCAAATGCAGTCACAAATTCAGATTAGCTAGTAGGAGTAGGAAAGACAGAACAATCATGTTTCTGATAAAAGGCCGTGTTGGGTCCCGTCAGTGGTAGAGCACTGGAAGGCAATCTTCCGCGCAATCGCTTCACACCTCAGCGTTTAGGTTCGCTATCTGTCGTACACGTCCTCCAGCGAATAAAAAAAGACAACAGACGTAAATACAGACAAATTTACCGACACAGGATGCAAACCGGAGATTGAACATCCTCTCTGCCCTCTTCACATCCTGTGTGAGAACCTTTTGTGTCGCACAGGAAGTCACGTCTATGATGACGGATGAGGGGCTTGGTTGAGTGGTCCAACCTTTTTTTTTTTTTTTTTTTTTAATGTGCAACAAAAATGGAGCTTTTATCAAAGAACTCCTAATAGAGTCCCATGCATCTGTGTTCTGGTGCTAAAAAGTTCTTGACAGGCGATAGATGGCATGACTTCATTAGTGCAGCCATCTGGATGAGTTTACTAACTTGTGTGCTGATGATTTGGTTTGATGCAACAGATGACTCGCCCCAAGGCATGGTTGAGCTCTCTGATCTTTATTAATTGATACACACATGGGAGTGAGTGGCCAAAGTTTGGCAGCGAGAGGAGATAGAGGAAGATGAGAGAAGAAAGGGCTCGTCTAACACGGTGAAGAGGCACCTGCTGGCTCCATATGCCTTCTAATGCCCCGCTGTAAGTGGCTGCAGTCACGCATGCATCAGTCTAAGACTCTGCTCCTGCTGTGAGCAAATGTGGTTACGAGCACACGCTGCCTCTGATCAAGGCTATCAGAAAGGCGGTTTGTGGTATCCGGAGGACGGTCCTGAGATATTACGTCTGCTTGTTTATGGCGTGGCAGTGGAGGCACAGGTGCTTGTTGTAAAGGCAGATCATAGAGGCTAAAAAGGGGGATAAAAGAGAACATCAAACAGGAAGAGGAGCCAACACGGATCACAGGATTTAAGAAAAAATAATGTTATTTCTGCAATGTGCATACTGAAATTATGGCAGATGTGTTGGTCCCCTTTCAGGCTAGGAATATACTGTATATGCAAACTATTAATAAACATTTATAGATACGTCACAATACAAGTCTTGTGTGTTATTAATTTTACACAGCGGTTTTGTCTTCCTTATTTCACATTCGTTTTGTTGTTGTTTACCTTATATTGTTAGAATTTGGTGTGAGATGGTTTTCCTCTTTTATCTTTTATTGCAACATTATAATGATGATGATCATTTTTACCGCTGCTTGGATTTCTATGCTTCATCTTACCGCATTTCTTTAAAATCCCCTTTCTCAGTTTGCTAACTTGCTCTTGATGGAATATTCCATTGTTGCAGAGGAACAGGGGGAGGATGAAACACTTTCACGTGAGCAGTCTTATGCCATTTCAGGGATTTGTTTTTTTTTTTATGACAGAGTTAAATAACAATTGTTATTAAATTGACTTTTGGTAAAAGAAAATTATGTCTTCAGCTAAGCCAGGGGTCGGCAACCCAAAATGTTGAAAGAGCCAAATTGGACGAAAAAAAACAAAAAACAAATATATCTGGAGCCGCAAAATATTAAAAGCCCTATTTAAGCCTTATAAAGAAGGCAACACATGCAATATGTATTTATAGTAGCTATATTAGCTTACTATCAAAATGACTAAATTGCTGCAAATACATAATGAGCATTAATGATTAAATGTTTATTTGCCCTGCAGTGCATTCTGGGAGAATGACGCGTCACGTGACTTAACTTCATTACAATATCAATGAATTATGTTTCATTGCTTTGATAAAATTAAAGAAATGTAATAAAGAAATCCGATTTTTGATGTCATTTTTATTTTGAGGATTTGAACACAAAAAATCAAATGGAACGTGCGTGCCCCATGACAGTCAGCTGCGCTCTAATGACAGAACAGCTTCAAGCATTTGCGGCGCCTGCAGACTTTCATTCAGCTCGTTCAGGTGTTTCCTCACAGTCACATCCACCAAAAAGTGCAGCTTTTCCAGCTACTCAGCATCTTCCAGTTGCGGCTAGTTCAGGTCTTTGCTTTTTAGCAATGTTTTCACATGTTTGAAACAGACAACAAAGTGACGTCACCCCTGAACAGCCATCAGACTGTGTTGTGTAGCAGGAGATCAGAATATTCGCTTTCAGCTTCATCAAGCAATGCACAGAACTGACGGTGGTTCCATTTACATCAGCCACCTGTTTAGCGGTCCACTAAAAGTAAAAAAACAAAAACAACCCTGCTGGTAGAAACGTGTGTTGTAAGCTATGACGCAAATCTCCGTTGACAGAAATGTTGAATTTAATATTGTAATGACCTAGCCGAACCGTCACCTAAGCAGGGTAGCAAAAGCCAAACCACTGATCAAGAGGCTTCTTTGGACAGCTGTCCGTGCCTCACACACAGCACAACCCCGGTAGTCTCAGTGACAATTAATTAGCAAGAGGAAAACTCTACTGTTCAGTATCAAGCCTGTTTATTCCTGTACACACAAACAGCTCAAACAGCATGGACGTCACTTCAGTTCACAACACTCTTACTCAAGGTTTTACCCCAAAACTCCCCACTTCCCATGAGCCTTAGGGGCTGAAGGCGGGGCCAACCCCCCAGTCGCTACAATATTGTAGTGGCGGTCATGTGCATTTTAGGTCTGTTAGCAGCAGGGGATTGTGGGATGCAGTCCCCTGATCTAATTAGGGCTCAGCATGAGCGTTTCTGTTTGCCCACTTTTTTTTTTAAATGGCAGTTTTGTTGTTCCACCTTAGTTTATTCTTCCTGTTATGTTTGTTTCTTTTTGTTGCACCATCAGTGTGGAAGGGGGAGAGGTTGATTACTGCTGTGCAATGTTCAATGTGTAGTGTGTTTAGCAGAAATGGGGCTAGTAATGTCGGACAGGGGAGTAAGCTCTCAGCTTCCCATTATTCCACATGTGGGCAAACTCCCAAAAAAAATGTCAGGAAGGTTAAACATCAACATGCTTGGTGACAGTTTGACCCAAAAGAAGCAGGAAGGAGGAAAACAACAAAGAAAAACTTCTGCAAGTCCTTGAAACTGCTAATATCCTTGACCTACTAACTACCGAGTCCCAAGGTTGTTTGCTTGCAGTGATATGTTAGTAACAGGATTTATCTTTCCACATTCAGATGGTTTAATGTGGAATGTCAATCCGGACCTGATCAGATGTGATGACAGGTTGCTTGCTCACCACCAACTGAGAGATCAGATGTATTTTACCGGGACCTTGAAGGTGACTGATCTTTTTCCAGTTCCCATTTATTCCCTGGACCAGGTTGAGTCTTTTAGCAAAATATGGACTTCCTTCCTGCAACCAATTTCATCTTCCTCTAGACAAAGGTAATAGTGCTAGTACCCAGTTTAACATCTACCTTGGTGTTATGTGATCAGTCATAGGAGTACAGTAAAGTCCCCACCCTTGTAGCACGTCTGTGCTGGAACACAGGGCTTGTCCTCTTACACTATGGGTGATGGTCCAGCATCCATAAGCACTTGTTATGAATGATTATCTTGTGGAACAATCTGTTTGGTGGGATGGTGCTGAAGGCAAAACTGTATGCTATGAATAACAGTCTTGCATATGAATGTGATTTTCCAGATGGAGCAAGATGCTGCGGAGGGCATGGCGATGACATCATCTGTTGATCTGTTTGGCCTGTATGCAGACTGGTGAGGGTTCATGGTGTTTGGGAGACTGGCCTTGATTCATGCCACACCAGATTTTCCAACCACTTCTCGTTAAGCTGGGTTACTGCTGCTGGTCTGTCAATGAAGGCCTTCACTGAAGACTTCCTATAGGCTAATGCATGGTCGTAACTGTTTTAAAGCAGGTAGGGAGGGAAACCTCTCACAGACATTTCTTGAAAAATTATACCAACCCCCAACAGTGCTTCAACCTGCAAGAAAATCTACAGTCTTATTTTGGGAATATGATGTTTTTAGTGCAATATTTCATACTTATGCAGTCAATTTTATGTTTCATTTCATTTATTCAGCACATTAACTACAGGACATGCCCATTTATGGTAAAAGTCAACACATGTACATAATAAAACATACAATAAAAAACATCCTAATTGTACTACATAGAAACATGTACATCAAAAATATTTGTAGTAGACACAGGGAAAGTCTATCAACTTTACGTACTTCTCAATATTTAACTTGATAAAATGCAGTGAGTTGTTTACACATGTCCATATGACTAAGTTTCCTTAAAAACTCATTCATTTCTCTAAGAAGCCGTCCAAACATGTTCGTCTTTACAGTCTCCACTCTCGCATGGGGAACTGCTAATCGTTCACGCTTGCGAGAGAGAAGGGATGCAACAGCCAGGCCAAAGCATGAACAAAGAAAACTAGAGTCAATTTGGGTTAACAGAGAGAGAAATGAGCAAGGAGTTAACTGTACTCCAAAGTTGGAGGAGCAGCTTGAATGGGATGGGATGGCACTTCAGTTTATATGTGAGTCAAGGCAGGTGAGTCAATACTTTTGGTAATATAGTGTATGGGTGCATGTAGCAGTGTAGTAGTTAGCACTCTCACCTCAGATCAAGAAGACCATGGTTCAAATCCCAGCTGGGTCCTTTCTGTGTGGAGTATGCATGTTCTCCTTCAGGCTTCATGGCTTCCTCCCATAGTCGAAAAACATGCTTCAAAGGTGGATTTGTGATTCTTAATTGCCTCTGGGTGCACGTATAAGTGTGTGACCCTGCAACAGACTGACAGCCTGTTAAGGGTGTAGCCCACCTTTGCCCCACAGTAACTGGGTTGACTCTAGCAATACTGTAACCCAGAAAGGCATACAGTGGTTCCAGTAGATGGATGGTTTTTACATGACTTCTAAAAGTTTGGAAAAATGTAAGCGTGAAACTATAACTGTCTTAACCTCATCTTCAAAACCAGTGGTCCCCAACATTTTTAACGCCACGGACCGGTATGACCTCACACAAAGTTTTCACGGACCGGTCTTTAAGATGTAGGCGGATGATTTCTGCAGCATCGCTACGATGACGGAGGACCAGAAACCTGACAAGATGAACCCTGAGCTTTTGTTTGGACATCATAGTACATCTAATAGGTGTCATCATCCTCCCCCCATCATGGTGCAAAAGAGAAGTACTGTCGATCAAATGAAGCTTTCATTTTTTGGAAGTTGAAGGCTCCTCTTCTGTCTCCTGGCTGGGCGTTTTGCCCCTCGGCAAAGAAACTTCCAAATACGTTTGTTTTTTACTCATTTTCCTAGCTCCTGGGTTTTATTTCAGCTGTAACCTATCGAGAAGAGCGCCTTGGCCTGCGTCAAGAGTGACATCGACGGATGGAACAGAGAATCTGGCAATTTTTCAAAATAAAACATCTTTCAGATTCCGAAATAAATAAAACGGACCGGTATCGGTCCGTGGCCGGGGGATTGGGGACCGCTGCTCAAGACCATTGCTGCCTTTCCCCCAAACAACCTCTGCCATGGTTGCTGCCAATAAGCTAGATTTCAGGTTCAAGTTTCAGCGAAAGCTGAATCCCAAGCAGCATGGTTGAGCAACCTAGTTTTAGGCCAATCTTTGGTGCAGAAAATGTTTTGCTTTGAAATATTTGTTTGTCACTGATATCTAAAGTATGAAACTGTGAGTATCCTTTTTTTGAACTGTATATGATCTGGCTGATTATAGATTGTTTAAGTTGACACTATTTAATAGTTGAAGTAAATTTACAGTCTGAGTAATAAATATTATTCTGAGGTGCTCAGGAATCCCCTTACTTCATGCCAAGAGTGTAAAAACATGTGAATATCAGACTTCAGTAGCACAAAACAAGACGCCCACACATACCTGAATGCTGTCCCATTCAATGAAAACATCTCCAGTTCCACCTTAAAGCAAACTCCTTTAAAGGTTGCACACTAATAACACTCCCGGGTATATAACACTGGACGTTACCGAGTAAACACCAGGACGGCCTTAACCTGAAGGATGCAACCTTTGAGTCTTCATTTAGATGATGATTGGATGAAAAAAATGTAAGAAATTTCCTTTATCTAAACAATCTGACTGAGTTATGCAACACATTACCAACATAAAGTGTTGCATAACGAACAGCTTTTTTCTGCTACAGAATCGTCTGGAAGTACGTTAACATTGTAAAGGGTTGAAGAGTTAGTCGAAAGATTGGTGAAGTTATTCCTGAGGCCATTTTAACCCAAAAGGACACTTTTCAATTGTTCCAGATATTACATTATTGTGAATTTTTTTAATGCCCTAACAAAGCATCTGAGCTGCGAGGAAATGACCATCGAGGATACTTCAACATTTCTTGTTGATTTAATTTCTTTCTGCTACATTACAAACTCGTCCAAAAAACTTAGTACTCAGAAAAATCTCCTTACTACACTTATGCAACATGATTTAGAATATTTAAAATAGCTTCAGTGTAAGCATTCAGCAAAGCAAGCAGAGAGGGGAAAAAAAAAATCGGTTTGTGGCTCCACCTGCATGCAATTATCTACACGCAGCATCCGCGTGTATTGAACTGTCACAAAGAGCCAATCTACATGTACAATGCTGCGCATAAAGGCTGAAATGACTTCTCCCTTTCAGCAGCGAACCTTATGCATATCCATATATTCAGGAGCAGATGTCAGGAGTGTTTATGAGTCACAGCAGTTGAACACTTACGGTTTTGGCAGAGGTTAAAGCCAGACAGCATCAAACCTTAGCTGAACAGACACATGCTTAAGTCTCAGTTGGAACCGTCCTCCGTTTGAGTAAGTGCAAAGGCTGAGCGGACAAGTTGCTAATCGGGTGTTCGTGGTTTAATAGATACAACGCTATCAAACGGCACATGCTAGCCAAGCTTGCACTTAAAGTTTCTTTTGCACACAACATGAAACTCGCTTCCCTTGTTGGTTTCTTCGAGCGTAGCGGCACTTGAAACAGTTGAATGGAGAATCTCTCAGTCGTTTGCACCACAGCGCTGTTTCAGAACCCCAAAAGAGATGAGATTATGATTCTGGATATAACTCACAGCCTATAGCGAAAGTCGTCCTTGGGTGCTTTGTTTTTAAAACCTCAGACGTCAGAAAAACCCTCAAGACGTTTTGGAAAATATGATAAAAGAAGAAGTGCTTGGAGAAAAAAAGAAAAAGTAACATCTGGAATCATGCTAACACCAAAAGAGATAGATGTTTTTGTCATTTTGTTGGCTTGCAGGTGGAGTCGTGAGTATGTATGAGCGTTGGGGAGTAAAAGAAGCAGCTTTCAGCAGCAGTGCCACTGTGTGTGCGCGCTGTGCTGGTTGCGATGCAGCCATGTGTGCATATGCAGCGTGAGGAGAAAGCTGGGGGGAGACCACCTACACTTCCACCTGCTCTGCCTTTTGGAGGGGCCTCTTCAATCACCAGGCTGGGGTCATTATAGATGCGAGCTTCTGCCCGTCAGGCATTGTTCTGCTATTTCTGTCCTCGCTCTTTATACAGTGAAAATTCCAGCTAAAATCCCATCAAGTCCCGCGCTTCGACACACAAGCAGCCGTGACAAGAAGAAAAAACAAGCCTTTTATGCAAGAGAAGGAAAAAACAGGCAGTGGTTGAGAGAATGGGGCTTTATTTTCAAGAAAACGAGGTGACATGTTTGTATTTCTGCAATAAATCACGATAACAAACTTCTTTATTTTTGAGGCAGATGTGATAATAAATGATTGTGCGCAGGCTGACACAGCCACGAGGAATGACAAAGCAGCAAACTGTTTGACAGGCACTGTGAAGATGACTAAATCCAAGCTTTCAGAGTGAGAGATGAAGGAGTGGGGGTGGGTTTTTTTTTTGCCATCAAGGAAAACTATCTGAAGCCTTTTTAGATGCCGCTCCCGGGTTGTGGCGGCTGTTTGGAACTAGAAGGAGCTGATCACATTTCTGTGGCGCATTTTAGTCCTGATTTAATAAACACAGAGGACATAACTCAAGGATCAAAGGAGCCGTTCTCCAGTTAAAAAGAATCAGATGCAACAATTATCTTGGGAGACTATGGGACTCCAAGAAAAGTGCAGCAACAGTTTTGAGATGGTAAAGCTGTGCTTGTAAAGATTTAAACTTTATTTTTAGACATTCAAACAGGTTTCAAGTTGTTTAAACTTCTCTTTGCTCGACACCTTTCCAAGCGATTTCCGAAAAACAGTTAAGGACTGTGTGTCAAATTAAGAGCTGGGACAGGCAAATTATTATTAACTTAGTCAAAATGCTTCTTTTCCATACTCCTGGCATTATAAAAACTTGATTTAAGACCCCAAAAAACTCAAATTGCTAAGTTTTTTTGTTTAACACATTCCATTTTTGTGACAGTCAATACAGGCCCTGATTTTATTTATTTATTTATTTTTTTCGTTTCTGAAAATTGGATGTATACTGCTTACCTCATTCTGACAGCATTAAAAAAATGAATGTGGTTGGCAAGTGATTTACAGGCATTTTTTAAATTTGATATATAGATTTGGGTCAACTTAAGATCCTATTCCAGTTCATATTTTGTTCACAATAAAAAACTCCATAGTTAAAAATGACCTAAACTGGGTTGATTTGAACTAATCCAACTGATTTAAATAGGGATTGACATTTTTCTGGGTTATTTTAACTCAGACAAAACAACTATAAAATAGGTTCAAATGAAACCAATATAACCCAAAAAATTAGCCCTGCTTCCAAAAGTAACCCAAAAAGATATCCCAACATGTATAACCCTAGAATTAAGTTGAAGGAATAACCCAAGTATTTTGAGAGTTTTTCTTTAAAAGGAGTCATTTACACTTATTACACCAGTTTTAGTCACTTTGTAGGTATAAAATTTTCAAAAGACACAAACCATTTGCTTAAATTGAGCAAAAACCAGTTATTATTTGGCTATTTAAGATTCAGCTTGAAGTCATTAGCTTATTTTTCCTTTTTGAACGCTTGTGTTTAACGCCTTATACCTTTTGACATTTTATCAAAAGATTTCTTTATAAGTAAAAATGACTTGTTCCATGGATTGATAAGTTCAATTTCCAGTGATTTTCCTCTTAGAATTGGTGTTCTTTTGTTATGTTTTCAGCTCCCTCATTTTCCAGTGTGGTTTGATTCTAAATTCTGTAAAAAAAAAAAAAAAAGAGAAGAAAAAAACAAGGAAAACACTGAGAACAACCCAAACTCGGCTCATGAAAGCGTTAGAACAAAAATTCAACTGAACAACTTTAAAAGAGGACTTTAGGCTTTTAAGGTTTTTCATAGAAAACCTTAAATCTTTAAAAACAACACATTTGTCAACATTTCATTTCAGCTTTGGTTAGTTTTTGCAGCTTAATAATAGATGAAGACTTGGAACTGTGACAAAGTACAACAACAAGGAACAACTCTTCTCACCTCACTCACCACAACTGTGTGAAATTTGCCAGCATGACACGTCAGATGAACATATTAATGTTCAATGATACACATTTTAGCTGCAGCCATCAGCCCAACAAAGCCCTGTCTGTTGTTTCTCACATTTTGGCGGGTATCTCTGCAAGCATTGAGGATGATTTATGGAGAGTCTTATGTTGATAAACAGATTTCAAAATTTCTCCTTTCATATTATTTTTGTGGTACGAGTCACAAAACCTCAGACTCAAACCTTTGGACTCCTGAACATGTTTAAAGTTGTTAAAAAGACAGGATCACTGTAAGTTTATTTAGCTGTTCTCCATAGGAGGAAAGGAAGAAACTCTAGGATATCATAATATAGTTAGTTTTGGATTAATTAAGGTTATAAAACAGCAAAAACACTAAAAATTGAGAATATTGCAACAAGCTGAACTTGAAATGACTGATTTCTTACTGCTGAACACACAGGAATTGTAGCGCTCGACTCCTGTTTCCAGACCTGTTAGACCACATTTGTCAAACTGTTCATGAATGCAACAGTCGCTCACTGCTGCGTTCATTTTTTCAGGTCACCAGCTCCTCGGATAGTTCTTTATGATTTTTTTTCTCTTTCAAATGTATGGTAATTGAATCAAACGCAGATGAATTTGAAACAATAATAACTCAAAGCAACGTTTAAATCTGAAGTTTCTTTGTCACACTGTTGATGGTGCGGAAATCTGGGCTCAAAAATCGTCAAGGCAAATTCATTTGTTTTAACTACCCCTCCATCAAAATGTAAATTAAGAAGATTTGTAAAAGTTTCTGACATAAAGATAGCAAAGATTTTAATTGTTTCTTTTTTTTAAATCTGTTTTTTTTTATCAAGGGAGTCAAATGGAAATTACTTCTTTTAAAACCACGTGGCCACTTAAGAAACTGGAACAAATGGTACTTTTAGCTTTTCTTCAGATTAAGAAGCAGAAGTTGAAGGCTTGGTAGTAATACACTGAGGTGGGGGTTTTAAGAAGACTGTCCACCGCAGCCTATGAGGCTTTTAAATTAACACAAATAGTTTAGGGTTAGAGAGCAACTCATGTGTTGACCATCAAATTATTCATTTGATGCCTGATGATCATCTCTAGATCTATTATAAAGGTGTTCCCAGTAGCCTTTTCATTATGATTACGCCGTTTTTAGTCAAAATAAAAAAAACTGTGATTTTCTAGGACAGGGGGGGCGAACAAGTTTGACACCAAGAGCCGAATTTTTTCACTGTGAGAGTCAAAGAGCCACACCACACCCTGACCTGCCAAAACGTACACACACAAACATGCAATTAAAGCCGTATTATTTTGCATAACACACTCCTCTCCCTACACCAGAACAGCAAGTATTGTACTTGTGTTTATTTCAAGGAAAGTGTCCACCCTCAATACACACATCAATGCAGCTAAACCAGAGTTAACACAGAGACTACCCTGGAGGTCAGATACCCCCTCCACACGCACACTCTCTCTCTCTCATCTCTCTCACACACACACACACCCACACTCTCTCTCTCTTTATCTCACTCTTTTGTCTGCCTCTCTCTGACACACACAACCACTCAGTGACGGGCAGTGAGGTTGATGCTGGAGAGGCACTGACTCCTCTGAAGTCAGATTTATGATGATAAAAACAGAATATTTCACCGTTCATCCATCAGTACTTAACTGGTAATTCTTTTTAACTCAACATTCCTCTTTCAATGACCCTAACACCAACAAATACACAAACATCTGGACAGAGCATCCTTCTGGTGTCTGAGTGATTCATATTCACAATGAACACATTAAATACATTACATTTCAGTTGTGTGCAACTTAAATTAATTTTGACCTTCTATTAGAATATCTTGCTTTTATATGTTTTTTTAATTTATAATTGAATGACTGACATCCGCATCAAAGGCAAATAATCTGTTTAATATTAATACATTGCAATGAGTCAGTTCATACTTAGGAGTAGTAATCCAACAAGTGCTGAGTTTAAATTTAACTGGCTGCATTATTCACCCCCCCTTACTGCTCATTTTTGGGAACCCGGAAACATCAATACACACTCATTCAGCCAAACGGCATGCAGGTCAATTCAGCTAACAGCTACCTGGCTCATGGTTTTACACTGAAAATTCCCCACTTCCCATGACTCTTAGGGGCTGAAGATGGGGCTAACCCCCAGATCCCCACACTATACATATGCGTGTGCGGGGTGGGCGGGGTGGGCGGATTGGGCGGTTTTTCGCTGGGTCTGGCAGTTTTCTCATTACTTTTGGGCTGGAAAACTGTGTCACTATCTGGCAACACTGATCAGCTCCTTTACGTGAGTGTCGGTCAGAACGGACCGAGGTCTGTTCTCCAAATTATAACAGGGCCTTCTTTCAGAGAGATTTCTGCTCATTTATCTCTGGTTCTCTCGCTGCCTCATCAGTGACCAGCGGGGATCTCATCAGTCAGTCTCTGCATTAAATCCATGAGAAAAGTGATCTGCGTTCTTTTTGTTCAGCAGCAGCGTCACCTTCTGCGCTTCATTCATTTGGATTGCAGCTTCTGCTGTGAGCTGCGCAAAGAAGGAACGTGGGAGGATTGTTGTTTTGAATATGGACTTAGAAAAGCTTCAACTTGTTAATAAAGGAGACAATTTGTGTCAGATGATCAGGAAGAGTTTTTAATTTTCTCTGGGATACGTTTTGTTCTTTTCTGCCATGACTAATGTTACTGCTTCCTAAAGCTCATAATAATAAACATCGTGACTTTGTTCAGTAAAAAGGAAGAATCTTCCTGTTCTTCCAGAAACGTCCTGTGTTTATCTTATACTCTGAATTTCTCCATTTTGACCATGAGGGTAACAGTCTGCACGCACGTCAAATCTTTATCTATGTCTTCCGATAGTGGGCGTAACCCGCGCAAATGATTGGCGGTCACGTATGTGTCGCAGCATCGAACACACACACACACACACACATACACACTGCCAAATCACTTTTATTATTATTTCTTATTTATTTTTAATACCCTCTGATGGTTTGAGTGTGGTTTAAGAGGGAAAAAAATATGAAATGAGGCAAAGTATATAGAAAATATGATGAGACTTAAAGAGCCGCACGCTCATTGGCCAAGAGCCACATGCGGCTCGCGAGCAGCGTGTTCGCCACCCCTGTTCTAGGACATAGTTTCTGCGGAGTTCTTTAGAATTTCACCTCTGGGTTGTGGGCGGGACTGGTAGCGCGGGAGTAAGCCTCTGCTGATATTATATCATTACTTTGTTTTCACCCTCTCCAGCTGGCTTACAGCCCCTTACATCTCCAGGCTAACATTACTGGTCTAAAAGTGGATGTGTCAGGAGGGAGGTTGTGGCCTGCCCAGTGTACTTTAACCTCACAAATAAGCTCTTTTTCAAACTGCATTTATCGATTTGAATACAGAAATTAAATTTTAAGCGTAATTTTCTTTTTTATAAGTCCTCCATCATCAGAAAAATGCTACAGGAACATGTTAAAAACACTAAAAACATCATTTTCATCAAAGCTTTGACCAGACAAGGTATAACTTCTGCAGATATTATTAAGCTTCTTCTAGTTTAAATTTAGAAAAAGGAAGACAATGGAACATTTCCCCCAAAAGTCAAATTGTTGACATCCTCAAAACGATTTACAATAAAATGTAATCAGATTTCTCTGCTGTTAAACACAAGTTACTTGCTGAGCTGTACAAACAATTACACTGTAATTTGTGACCAAACAAGACTCCTAAATTGCCCAGGGAGAGTCTATATTTGGGATGGGGCTTCCTAAATGAACCGCTTAGGGTAAACTACATTAAATCTGAGGTAATTAGTCTGCCACAAAAAACCACAACCTGCTAATTGAGCTGCTTGTGGCTGCTGCTGCTTGCCTGTGTACCTTTCACAGTCTGCTGCCGATGTCCTCCTCCACGTGCAGCAGGTCTTGGTCCGTGCTCAAACACGCAAACAATAATTGTCAGCTGAGGTGAGATACAAAAACACGTCTGGTGGCAGTCTGATAGTTCGTGTGTCTGTTCAAGCTGTTCACAAGCAGTAGTGCTTTTTTTCATATGTGAGTAACAGTGTTGCTGTGAGTAAGACTGGAGTTCGTGTGTGAGCGTCCAGCGTGTGAGGGGGCTGAAACGTGTGGGTGTTGGTTGATTTTTACAGGCACTGATTCACTGCAGGGCATCCGTGTCCGGGCTTGTTTTAAGACGTCCCGGGCGTTGGCATCGGCGCTCAGTTACAGGAGCACGCAAAGGCTCCCTGAGGCTTAACAGAAGTTGCAGACGCAGGCAAAGTCGGAAAATTTGTGGTGTTTTGTGTCGACAGTAAAAGCTACGTGTGATTGTTTGCTTGCAGAAACTGCTGCTACTGCAGCTTTCTCCCCAAACTATCCCCTAAACCTGCAAAATTCTGTCCCGCTTACACAAGCAGGCTGCTCTGCCACTTGATGATTTGACTTTTTTCAAAGACTTACTCATTTTGCCATCATCATCCTGATCCTTTGCCAGTCCTTGACATTAGTTCTGTAAAGGTGGTGACCTTCTCGTCATTCAGACATCTACCCCGCTCTTCCAAAAGGATTCCCTGATCCGTGACGTCCTGACGTCTGGCTTTGAGATGTTTCATCTGTTTTTATTTGGACCCAGACAAGGAGGGAAACCAGGAAGTGTTACAGACGCTGAAGATGAGACTCAACACAGACAAGAAACCACCGCTGACAATGGAAAGGGGATTTTTTTCTTCAAAGCACAGCCAGCTTTTCACAAACACATATTTCCTTTAAATTAGATTCCAATCTAGGTGTCAGATATAGTGCAGAAAAGCCTGTGGAGCAGCTGTCTTCTGGCGGTGTTGGCAGAAACAAAAAAGAAAAACCGCTTGTGTTGAGTTTATGGCGTGAAAAACAAAAACAGATTAGGAACACCAGGGAGGCTGACATGGCAGAATAACTGATGTTTTGATAAAAGCCAGAGCCATGTTTGGACCATGTGGCGGGGGAAGAACCAAAAGAAAACACTCAAAGGGGGGACGGCTGCGGCTGTCTGCTTGAGCCAAACCATCACAGAGGAGACCCACTCATAGGATCCTCCAGCTCTGCCTGTCAGCAGCAAACACTTAAGGATCAGAGACTTCTGTGGAGAAGGAATTCA
The DNA here is from genome assembly GCA_023969325.1 of Oryzias curvinotus. Classification (NCBI taxonomy): domain Eukaryota; kingdom Metazoa; phylum Chordata; class Actinopteri; order Beloniformes; family Adrianichthyidae; genus Oryzias; species Oryzias curvinotus. Next base: position 43,249,367 of record CM043722.1, read on the forward strand.
TCCGTCTTATTTTCCACCTGGAGCTCGTGAGGGTGAAATATCAGCTGCTTTGCTCTGATGCTCTTACAACACCTGGAGCCAACGTTTATTCTGTGCCATAAAATCTCGTCCCTCTTTATTTTTCTAAAAATGCCCTCTTGTGCTGCAGGCTCCATGCCTTTTAACATATAGCCTGGAATAGATCATTAAGAGCAAATTCATCCACGTTGTTCACTAATGAACAGAGAAGGGAAGGACATCAGCAGAATTAGAGGGAAACTGAGCCACGGGACACAAACCGAACACGCTGACCTGTGGTGCTCACATAAATGACCTTTTCATTTTGACTGACTATCAGTGTCCCTTTTCTGTTTTCCCCATTTTTTTGTTTAGCAAAAACAAGTTGTCAGAGGTCAGAGCTCTGTCTCTCCCCCCGGTCACCAGACCCTGACTCTGTTTGCCTGCCGCTTGCCCCGACCCTTGCCTGGATTAGTAGGAGGAGGATCATGGAGGGGGCATAAAGCATCATAAACCAACAAGTTGCTGTAAGTTTACAATCGCTACTGTCAGGTGTAGGTAGATGTCTGAAAGGGGCGGGGCCTGTGCACACACACACACTAAAATGTAACAAATGTACGTTTTGGCTTCAAAAATCTTCACATATAAACAGGTCAACATGTACACAGTACAACCACCGTCTTCCTACGCATACTTATGTATTCCGACTAACACACGTGAAACATTTCATTCTGTCACGCAAACTATTTGTGCAAATGTGAGCAAGCACCTGTGCTCGAGTGAGTGTTTCTGTTCTTCTGGGGCGGATGGCGGAATGTAAAAAGAAAGAGGGAGAATGCCGAGCCATCCCCACACCAAGGCCCCTGCTGCAGCAGCTGCAGCCAGGACCCCCTAACACCTGCATGGTATAGCAGATGGAGGAAAACCGCCTGCCAGGTAATCTCATCCGCTGCCCAGGCCAGGGCCAGGAGGACTGCCACAGAGGCCCTCCATCCCAGAGAGCAGGGAGACACAAGGGAACACAAAGTGCAAGCTCCAGCGCGACCAGAATAATAGCCCAACCCCTGCTGCACCTGGGGGGCCCAACGCGCGGCCCCACCCCGGGAGAGCACCCACAGCCCCGGATGAGCAGCCCACCACCACTAAGGAGTTCTGACCATCCCTCCACCCCGACCCCAGGCACGAACCAGGGTCCCCCAAGGGAGACCCGCCCCATGCTCCAGGCAGCCACCCACCCAACCCACAGATGATCCAGGAGAGAGCGAGGCAGGGGCCGGCCTCCCCTGCCCAGGAGGAGGACGCACAAGAGACAAGCGGTTCCCTTAGGAGTGTTGTAAACATGGCCCGACCGGAATCACTCACTGTTGGAATTTTGGTGCTCAACGGCAAGGACCAGAACCCACGCCACAGGGACACGGACACTCCCAGGACCAGATGTGATGTGATCCCTGGCTCTTTGTCTTGCCAGAGAACTCAGGGAGTTCTGCATGGAGAGTGGGCCGTTGGGCCCAGGAAGCCAGCACCCAAGGGACACAGCCACCATTGCAAAGGCCTGGTTCCCCCCATGCCAGGGATGGGGTAGGGGACAGAAGATCAGAGCCGGGGACATGATTTTAACCAGAGTAAGAGAAGAAGCAGGAAGCGATAGAAAATAAGGAGAAAACAAAAACAGACAGAAGACTGTGGCCCAAAAAGGCACAGTTGTGAACTCTACAAAAGGAAACAAACTGCCAATCCAATATCTAAACATTTAATTTGTAATATACAATAATCCCACAATAATGTATATATATGTATATATATATATATATATATATATATATATATATATATATACATATATACTTATTTTAAACAATATAATTAACTTTAAATTAAATATTTAGCTTACTAAGTATTTATACTATGGTCCAGGTGAAAACTCAATTCTGATTGGCTGCTGGGTGTGCATTAAAAAGTGATATACCACACAGGATAACCACACGGTGAAACAATAAGTTCAAGTCACCTAGCTTAAATGTTCCGTATCCCTGCGCCGGCTCCTTAAAAACAACCTTTTGCTTCATCATTTGGACAAAGCAAGCGGTAAAAGGTGAACTTTCTCTCTGAACTGATGCTTTATTCAACCCATCGGATAGATCAGCGTATATATATATCTCTTTATATCGCCAAATCTTGACTGCAGCGGTGGTCCGGCTCAACGCGGACTATTTGTTACATGGTGCGGCGCAACATAACAAATAGTCCGCTTTTTGTAAGAAAAGCAATCCAAATTGAAAAACAAAACAAAAAAACAACAAGAATTAAGGACTAAAAACTGGTTACTATTTATTTCTTTTGTGAGTGACCATGGTATAAGCGGGTTAATGGCCTTCGAAGTGTGCATTATTACTTTTTAACGCACTTCGCAGAAGCAACCTCAGGCTTTCACGGCGTGCGTTAAAAAGTGATAATTCATACTTCGTCTGCCATTAACCCCTACATATTTTACAAGTAAATGTAATATTTATAAATACATAAATTAGAAGGTGTATTTGAAAAATGAACCTGTTTTTCTCCTTCTAAAACAGGCTAAATAACCAAAAGTTTTGGTGTTTACATTTGACTGTGTCACTTACGGTACAAACGTCACCCTATAGCACCCCACAGTCTCATAGCCAGCATGACTCACTCCCTCTCTGAACAGTTTAAGGATGTTTGAGCAGATCTACACAGGTGCTAACTATTCCTGAGCCTTTCTTCTCTGAACCTGACTTGGTTGTTGCAGAAATATTAGGTCCTTCAGAGGTAAAACATTCATCCTTGAGTTTACCTTTAAGGCAAGAAAATAATTAGTGAAGCAAAAGTAAACATGCCTCTGAGAAATAAAGAAAGTAAAGCTGCCCGATGTTTATGCACACCAGGTCTTCATTTGAACTTGTTGTGCTCTTCCTCAGAACATTGCTTCAGGCATGGGTGCAGAGTCTGACGATGTGCCCATCACTGATTCACTCATTTACTGTATCGTTGTTTGCCGTGATCGGAATTAAGGTTGCGTAATTAAGTTCTCCTTAAAAAAACAGATAACAACTTTTTTGAGATTAAACTGTTCCCTGTGTCCTTTAAGGTTCATGGGTGAGTTCTGCACTGCAGTAAATCTGTTTCCAAACATTCTTTCTCCTGTTTGTGGATGGAGCAGCTACGCCTGGAGTTAATTGAGAGCGGAGGGGAGGAACACTTTCACTTCTTCCTTGATTTCAAAATTAAATCAACTAGAATCCAACCAGTTTAGTTGGTAATTGCAACTTAAGCATTTAACACTGGAGATGTCGCTAGCGACACCTAAATAACACCTACGCTCTTTGACCTACATGTGAATTAGTTGATTCTGACGCTGAGAAAGCGACTTTTCATATCAGCTTTGCACTGCTGTGCAAAACTTTGTGCAAAGATGCTATTCTTTGCTTCAGAACCCAGTGGAGTTCTGTAAATTTCGTAAATGGTTGAAGAGTTACGGTAGTCGAAAGAATGTCAACATTGGAGCTAAAGCTCCGGTGTTAAGAGGTTAAAAGAACTCCAAGTCAGCGCTTTTTCATTTCAAAATCAATCTGCCCAACTTAACAGAGAAACATAATTATAAACAGTCTGATTCTTCAACATCTTTGCTTTTGGCAGGGTATTCAAGGCAAATAATCTTGTGGCATTTCTAAGTTTTCCATTTCTATCAATTGAGATTAAGACTGAGTGTGACCTTTTGATGGACGGATGACGTCAACTTGTTGCAAATAGTACAGACAAGCCCTGCAACAGACTGGCGACCCGTTCAGGGTGTACTCTGCCTTTGCACAACAGTAGCTGATATAGGCTACATTAACCCTGAAAAGGTTTACGCGTGTTTAGTGGACGGACAGACGGACGAACGGACAGACAGATGGATGGATGGTGTGGGCATATTGGGCTTGCTTCAGCAACTGTCAGACAGGTTTGTTTGGCCTGTTTGCCTATTTTTAGGAAAACTTGGGGTTTGATGAAATCTTATTCAAACAAGATAATAATGAACTTTAAGCTGATAAAACAAGAAGTAACTGTTTTACAACTGCTCTAAAGCTCTGAAGTCACTGGAGCCACATGGGTTTACCAGGTTACCATGAGGTGGCTTGTATAAAACTAATGACCCAGTCACTTCAATGTAAAATGGTTAAAATTCATAAAACTGTCACTACAGCACCTTTTTTGACCTCTGTAAACTATTTTATTCCCCAAGACGACTATGCTGGCGGGGAATTTTTATGAACTTTAAAAAAAAACATTTGTCTTTGAAAAAAAAAAAGAACTGTTTAAATAGAGGTGTGGCCTTTTTGCAGAAAGACAACTGTGGAATATTCAGCTTTACATTGGCCTTACAGGAATGCTCTACCAGCTGCTCTATTTACCCATGGTAAGGGTTTAATGTTTGGCCATGATTGGCCAAAAGCATTTATACATTGGAAAAAGATAACCTCTGATATCAGATTGGGCACGGCGAAAGTGGGAAGGGACATGTTGACTTTGCTCCACCCACCTTAACAGCTTTGCAAAACAGCGATTAGGTGTGACAAAGTAGTACAAAGGTCTTTTGGGTTCACCCATGAGTTCACGCACCTGCCAATCAAATTTATAAAGAATTGCACCCCCCAAAAGTTGCCATGAAGAGATTAAAAAAGTAATATACAACAAGAAAACCATTGAACCCACAAAATAGGATTTGTTTTGGTAAAAATTCTGACTTTCTAAATCAGTAATATCTATTAACTCCATTCTGCAACCTGCCTCTAGTGGTCTTTGGTGGAACTGCAACATGTTTTCTGGTTTCGGTCAGTTTGCAAAAGAAGATGAAGGTTTGTATTTATCTGAAAAAAATGACAGAAATAATAATGAAGTTTAATCCAATCTATTCCATCTACAGCTGCACTCTGCACGTCATCAGTCTTGTAGGGCTTGAAATCATTGCATTTTATGACTGTTTAAATAATTTCAATGTCTAGTAACATTTGTGGACACTTACATTTCTCCAGTTGAGTTGCAGAGGAGGCTGGGTAGTGGTGTAGGGGTTAGTGGTGTAGGGGTTAGTGCTCTCACAGTGAGAAGACACTAGTTCAAATCCCACTGAGACCTTTTCTGTGGGAAGTTTGCATGTTCTCTTCACGCATGTGTGTGATGTGTTCCTGCAACAGACGGGTGACCTGTTCAGGGTGTTCCCCACCTTCATCCAACAGTAGCTGGCTCATGCCTCCAGCATCTACATGACCCTGAAATGGATTCAGTGGGTTCTGAAGATGGATGGATAGACAGATATTTGAACATTTTCAAAATGTGGGCTGTCTGTCTTACACTACTCTGATTAAACAGAATTTTTGACAGATCCTGTTACAAATTTGCAGCCATTTTAAAAGGAGTTGGAGACCTATTTGATTTGATTATTATTGATTTATTTATTGATTTATTTCAAGCATTGTGGACATTGTAATTGGAGAAAAACTAAAGTGTGACAGGTTACAGCTCTGAGGAAGAAGCTGTGTCTCAGTATGTCGGTGGGGGCTCTAATGTTCCTATTTCTGCCGGGGAAAAGTCATCTGCAGCTCCACCTTCAGAAATGTTTTAGTCACAAGTTATCACAGTCCAGAGTTGTTTTTACCTTTGGCCCCAAAATAATCGAACTGGCTTACGGACTCCTATGAGCCTGTCAAACATGATTAAAGAAAATTAAGCAGTATGTCAATTGATGAAAACCTTTCCTTTATCTTCACCATAAGACATGTTCTTTTTTTAGATTCCAAATAAGAAACCAGACCAGTCTTAAGATCAGACAGCTTATTACGTGACAGCTGATAAAGTTTGAATACAGATACAATCACAAAAGAAACTATTTGCGATTCATGATGGTGGATCTAACATCTTTTCGAGGCTCATTTGAGCCAGACGCATAAAAAGATTTCGATTGTGTCAGAAAGAACGGGTTCAGTTAAAAGATATCATATTTTTTTAAATAAGCAGTTGATGAAGGTGGAGCAGGAGGAAAAAAAATGCTTAAAAGAGGATCAAAGGGATTTTTTTAAACTGATTTTTTTCCTGAAACCTGCAAAAAGAGTGGCCTGTAAACATTACAGTTAGAAGCTCATGCTAGAAGAAGGGATCCCCAAATCAAGGAACAAAAAACCTTATTTTAAGCGCTGATATACATGACAAAATTAAAAGGAGCAGGTGATTTGGATTCCTAGCATTTTTTCTTTTTTTTTGTATTAATGTCAATGTAATTTTGTTTAATGTTACATACAAACAAATCTTCTGTGAATTTTGTGTGCTTGTTTTGAATAGAATGTCTAAACTTGTAGGCCAACAGATGCACTCCCATGCAGGATAATATGTCCTTCCAATGCTACAGACTAAGCTTCCTTTAAAGAGGAGGGCCGTTTACACAATGGCGAAATTCTTTTCCTCATGCCAAACTTGACGTCTGTCAAGCCTGTCCGGTTCAAGTCGCTAAGTAAGACTGAAACTGAAAATTGAACTCAACAAGCAGCAGAGGAGGGGAACATCGTCAGGTCATTATGGGATGTTGACAAAGAAGATGATGATGTAAACAATGATGGATGTCTCTATTAATAGATCTGGCAGTAAAGTGGCCTCAACCAGAGAGGCGAAAGGATGAGAAGCCCCATTATGTCTGAATGAAGGAGTCAGCGCCTCAGTCAAGAGGGCGCTTCACAAACAAACCGCATGTGACCGAGCCGCCCCTCCTCTGCGCTCCCAACCGCCCCTCTCCTGCCGCGCTGACCCTGACTTGTTTCTGCTGAGTGGCTGTTCGGAGGAGTTGTGAAGGTCAGAGGAAAGACTCCAGAGCTGGGAGTCTTTGACCCCTCCGATCCGCCTCGCTACTGAGTCACAGAGATGAAGCCGTCCTGCCATGCTAAAAGGGCAATGTGTTGTGGCAGAGCAGACGGAAAGTGGGCCGCAGCAGCAGCTCTGACAAAAGGAGGGCTGTGGGGAGCCACAATGGGATGGTTTTAGAGGAGGAGGTGAAGAAGATCTCAGGGTTCAGCATAAGCACCTAATTGTTAAAAGCTTGTTTTCTTCCATTAAGAAGAGACAGCTGTTTTCAACCCCTCTGTGGTTGAGGATGTAAAAAAAATCCAGCTGATTGCTCTTTTAAACTAAATTATCCTTAATGTATAATTTTTAATTTATTCAATTTATGAATTTACCAATGCGATTATCTTTTGATCTACATTTTGAGTGTTCCCCGTGATGTTTTAATTATACTTATTTCATTTTTTTGCCATTTTTTTTCTAGGACCTCTGTCATAGGCAAGACTGTTGAGGTGGAGTAAGCTCAGCCCCACTTCCCATCACCCATCTGTTTACACGCTCTAGCTTACAGCCCATCACACCCCCAAGCTAACATTTGTGGTACATCAAAAATGGCGAGCTATATTGGAGCTATCCAGTCGTACAGTTTAAATCCAGATTCCAGCTCAGCCGAGGAAAACAAAGACATGAATGGATCTACTTGTCTGCAAGTGGATCCATCAGAATGGAGCAGAGCAGGGAGATTGTGGCCTGTACCAAACAACTACAAGCTTTTTAAGAAATGCATGTTTTCATCTGCTGATTAATAATGATTTGAAACACTCAGAAATGCAATTTTAGGCTTAAATTTCTTTATATATGTCCTCCATTGTCAAAAGATTGCTACAAGAACAACTTAAAAACACAATTTTCTTAAAATAAAACATGTATTTTTGTCATCCTTACTGTATGAGACAACTGATTCAACCTTTCCAGAAAAATGTGCTTTTATTATCTCCCCTGGTGTATTCTGAAGAATCGACTCCCACTCCACCCTGTCCTATACGTGCTCGTTCTCACACACATTTTTCTTAATCTTACGGTAAACAGCTTTCTTCCACCCTGGAGCCTTGCCTTTCCCAAACTCACCCAGGGACGCAGAGCAGGTAACACTCAGTTGTTTTTGGCTCCCGTCCATGTGATCCTGACTGTTTAAACCAAATTTGTTGCCAAGCTTCTTGCCCTGCCCTTAAAAATTCTTGAAACACTGCCCAAAACGTACTGTATTCTTCTGAAAGAGAACTATTGGTACTTCTGTTGTGGCGATAAAAAAGGAAAAAAAAAAGAAAGAAAGAAAAAGCAGAACTGGAAGGAATTTGAGCAGTGGAGCTCAGAGAACTCTAAATCTAAACAGACTAAACACAGAAATGACTAATCAAGATGTGACCAAGATGTTCAACATTTTCTTCTTAACAAAAGTAAAAACTTGAGGTGTTGATCTGATCTAATTGTTAAAACCCTTGTGCTATCCTATGACCCCACCCTTACATTGACGTGTTCTCCCTACCATGACAAAGGTGGATAAAGGTGGAGAGGATTTCATGTAATCCATGGACACCAGTGAAGATCACAAATCGTTGAAGAAAAAAGTTCAGCGCTCTGTCTAGTGGGTCTAGATGACCCAACTCCCAATGTTAAAGTGCCTAGGATAGCACAAGGGTTAAAAGAAAAACATGCCTCAAAGTTCTGCTCTCAATAAGTGCTTAGAAGATTAACAGAAATCATTGTGGGCTAAAGCAGAACAGGCTGTACATCTGTCCCACCCCCTAACCCATTTGTCTCCCTCACTGGGTGCCTGTTTTTGACAAACATTTGGCTGCGTGGCGCAGTGCCACCTCACGAGCATTCCCGTAAACACTCATCGCCGCTGCTCGGTGCCAAAATGTCAGGGCCTGTGGTCGGCCTCCAACCACAGAGCTGAACAAACCCTCAACCCGAGCAGAGCATCAGAAACAAGCAGCTGTGCAAGAAATTAAATGTATAAGGGAGGTGGCAAAACAGGGCTAAACACTGCCAGGAAGGGCTGTTTTTCCTCTGTTTACCCACACTCCCATGGATACTGACAAAAATACAAGAAAGGTAACTCTGAATGCCAGAGAACCACCTGAGATATAGAAAATACGATCAGGGCAGGTGACAGTCAGCAAGGCCCAAAAGCCGCCCCCCTAAGAGCAAATTTTGACCCATCTCATCTGTGCAAACTGTTTTATTGGCAACTAAGAATCCATCTCAGTGCACATCGGTAAATAAGAGCTCTGTTATCAAAGCAGCTGCCCAGCAGGATCGCCGATTCCAGCCTGGGGTGGAATGAGCAAAGCATCCTACCTGACCTGTTCTGTCTGCGCAGGGATAAGGGATACAGAGCAGGAGGCCATTCATGCATGGGTGTGTGGGCGTTCAAAAGCGCACAAGCAGCAGGCACACAGCCGAGTCAGGTGCACTGCTGGGGAATCAAGTTTCCTTCTTCAGTACACCGTCCTACTTTACCTGTCAGGCAGAAAAAGGAAAAAAAAAGACACAAGGCGTCTGTTGTGAAGAGAGATCAAAAAGAAGGAACTGAACATTTAGCTTGAACATGTCTTCTTCCTGTTATTCTTGACAGCAGTTTAGAGAGGAGGCAAGATGCCCAGCATGAGCAGCATCTCAAAGCTGTCAGTAGGTCTGAATCTGATCACAGAAAAGCCGCTGCTCTGTGCATCATGAAACTTGGTGTCAGTTACAATAAAAACCCATCTATAAGAATAGGTATCGCTGCCAAGCTGTTAGGATCTCTGATCAAGCCTTTAGTCAAATGTAGTTTTATTTGTCTAATTTTTAGTTTTATTTGGTTGTGAAAAACAGTTGCATAGCCAGAGGTTTATACTGAACAAACGTAAACATGTCATTTATAGTTGAATGAACTCTTACATTAATAACTGACAGAGAATGAAATAATGAGAAAGATATAAAAATAACTATCCATGAATAAAATAGATGTATTCATTTAAAGACCCACTCAGATGACAATTGTGTCTTTTAGCATTTTTCTGAGGATTGAGGACAAATATAAAGTTAAGATTAAAATTGCATTTCTGCGTATTTCTTTGTTTCAGATTGTTGTGAATCAGGAGCAGAGGGAAAAAAAAAATGCATTTTGAAAAAGCTTGTAGCTGTAGTCTTTGTTTTCCTCGTCTGAGCTGGAATCTGGATCTAAACTGTACGGTTGGTTATCTCCAATGTTGCTCGCCATTTTTTGTTGTACTGGAAATGTTAGGTTGGGGGTGTGAGGGGCTGTAAGCTAGCGAGAGAGCGTGTGAGGCGAATTTGTAATGAACTCCTACCTATACAGAAATGGTGTCCTAGAAAATGACAGGTCTTTTGATTTGGTCTAAAAATGGCCGTATCACAATTAAAAGACAACTGGGAACAATTTTACAATAGATCTATAGATCATTGGAGTGGGACTTTAATCATCCTATACACTCATATATTAATAACTGACAGAAAAGCTACTTTTTGCCTAAAAATACAAAAAAAATGTACATGAACAAAATAAAACTATTAATTTAATAGACTGGTATTTCCTTTTTTTTTTTTTTTTTCTTCTAGAGAAATTTAATTTAAGTAATAGATTTTAAACCCTGAGGAGTCATGTAAGACATAAAAGTTCCCACTGGAGGATATTTTCTGGGTCACTTCCCTTCTCCTGAGCCAGAAAGTCCCCAACGTCTCTGCCACACGGACAGGGTTGAGGCACAAACTGGAATTCTGCTGGAAGGAGGCCGGAGGGGGCGTGGCCGCATCTCTAGCTCTCTGGAGGAACTCTCGCGTCATCATGCCCAAATAAGGTATGTCGACTTCCTCTACAGGATAGCTCATAATCTACCAATCACAATATACATTTTTAATTAATTATGCGTAAATTGATGTTTTCGAAGTCAATTTCTCGATTTATCCAAAAATTAATCAATCAACACAAAAATTCGGAGCTTTTTTTAACACTAAGACGACATAATGAATACATAAAGGAGTTAACAGCTAAAATGTGATTTTAGAAACTCATTTTGATTTGTAACTGTTCCCAAATCGTGTTTATTGCGCGTATTTTGTCACTATTACTCCGTCGCTGTCCTCCCTCGGTGCGATCTCGTGCCTACAGGCTTGTTTACAGTCGCCCCTTCCCGGCATCAGCGTCACTCAAAGTGACGTCTGCGGGGCGGGGTTTACTGCGCCGCTTGCCCAATCAGGACGCCGCATGCGTGTGGCAGGCATCTCTGTGTCATGGGTGTATAAAAGACAGCTCCTGGCCCTGGCCGAGCACACCTCAGCAGGCATCAAGGGCTGAAAGTCCTCCGGTCAGGGTTTCGCACAGTTTTGACTTGAACTTGAGAGGAGTGTGGAGCAGCCGGAAGGACGTTGATTCGAACACAGATTCGTGGGACTTTCGCTCTTTTTCTTCAAGTGTTTTTTATTTATTTTGAATTTGTGGACACTGTTGACAGGCGCTGAGAGCCCCGTTTGATGCATGCTCTCTGCTGACACAGCTTTTGTTGATTATCCAGAGACTGTTTTTCTGTGAGCACCTGGTAAGCTCAACTTTTTCCTACGACTTTATGTCTACAAAGATGGAACAGCCTTTTTATCATGACGACTCTTTTCTGGCGCCTTACGGCCACCCAGACGCGGCAATGCACGACTACAAACTGCTAAAGCAGAATATGAATTTGAACTTGACAGAGCCTTATCGCAACGTGAAATCCCAGCTGAGAGCCGACGACCCGTACCAGGGCGCGCAACAGGACGTGGGGTCTCTGAAGCTGGCATCCCCAGAGCTCGAGCGGCTCATCATCCAAAACAGTAACGGTGTGATCACCACCCCCACCCCGGGTCAGTACTTCTACAACCGGGGCATCACCGATGAGCAGGAGGGGTTCGCAGAGGGCTTCGTGAAGGCGCTGGACGAGCTCCACAAGATGAACCAGATGCCTCCTCCTAACGTGTCCATCGGAGCCGGTGGAGTTACGACGTGCTCGGGGGCGGCCTCTAGTGTCTTCGGCTCCCATCTGCAGCCAGAGACTCCCATTTACACAACACTGAACGCCTATTGCCCGAACACGAACCTCTCCTCTGCGTCCAGCTACCCAACAGCCACCATCAGCTACCTGCCGCCTCACCAGCAGAACCACTCTCAGACCACGACCCACGGCAACCACCACTTCCAGCACGCTCTCCCCGGCTCCGGGCTCCATCCGCAGCGGCTCGTCACCTTGAAGGAGGAGCCCCAGACCGTCCCTGACCTTATCAGCAGCGACGGCTCTCCTCCAATGTCCCCGATTGACTTGGAGACGCAGGAGCGCATCAAGGCTGAGCGGAAGCGGCTGAGAAACCGGCTCGCGGCGACCAAGTGTCGGCGGCGCAAGCTGGAGCGCATCGCGCGGCTGGAGGAGAAAGTGAAGGTCCTGAAGAACGACAACGCGGGGCTCTCCAACACCGCGTCGGTGCTGCGGGATCAGGTGGCCCAGCTCAAGCAGAAGGTCCTGACGCACGTGAGCAGCGGCTGTCAGCTGATGCTCACCAGCAAAATTGAAGCATTTTGAGAAAACAGAGACTACTAAGTGACTGAAAAGTGATAACACTGGAGTCATGTTCTGCATGCGCAGCACTGGAACCCCGGCCGATGCTGCCGGCATCACAGGGCCGAGTGAAGACAACTCATGCCGTTTAGACTGATTGAATTGGTACTTTCGGATGCTGGACACCGCTCTTAGGACCATTCAAGCTTAGAAACCAGGGCAGCATCCAGAGCGAACACAGACAGACTGAGCAACAAAGCGGGCTCCTGGCCCCGCACCTCGGGTTTACTAATGGTAGAAATGGGAATAATTATTGTACTACTATGTACCTTTTTGACCCTATTGTCATTCAATGCTGCATTTATTCAATATGTAAATTATTTTTGTTTTCCTGGTTGATCCAGGAAAACTGATGTCCAATGTTTACAGTGTCTTTATTTTTTATTTGTGATGTGTATTTAAGTAAAGTGTTTTTAAAAATGAAAAGTTGACTTTTGAAATGGTTTTTATTTATATTTCCAAAGTACAAATATTTTATAATTCGGTTTGATAAAGTACACCAAAGGGAACAGTGGAATTCGCTAGAAAGATTTTATTTCCTGAGAATCTAGAGACACTCCTACATTCTGCTGTCATTGTTTTTACGCACAAAACGTAGCTACGTAGGTAGGCCTTTCCAAATTACGCAAGGGGTTATCCATATATGGGCAAGTTGGTGCCTACTTCGTCACAAGTGAGGATTTCTGGGAACCCCCGCCCAGGTAATGCAAACTGGTTTCATCGCAATCCCTCCTCGTATTGAACAGATACCGACTGAGAACTCCGGAGGGGCGGTGGAATTTCCTCTCAGCTGTTGCGCAACTTTACACCGAGCTGCCGCTCACCCAACGGAGCAAAGAGCAAACGTGTTGTCAGGTGGATGGGCTGAAGTTTTCCTCGTTTGTGGAGTAACAGGAAATAGATTATTTAAAAAAAAATCTGAAAACCAATTAAATACATTTTGTGCAAAATAATTTGCGGAACTTTGTCCATCACGAAAACAATCCTGTAGAAAATTAACCGAACGACAGGATGTGACCGTGATTTTAGGAATGTTGAGGGTGTAATGGCACGCCGTTTGGCAGAAAGGAGGCGCGCGTGGGCGTGGAGCGTAGGAGCAATAACATTTTTTGTAGGCGTACCCCCGAGGTGAAATATGAGTGGCACAAGTTTAAAAAGTCCGGTCATATTTTAGAAAAAATCCACACTTTTAGCAAAAGAGCAAATAAATAAAGATGATTAAAGCGAAAGTGTGAGCATTTGTGATCAAAACACGATGGAAGAAGAGTTGTTTTCTTTTTAAAATGAAATAAAACCAAGACCTTTGTCCTAGAGGAATTATGGAAAGTGGTCTCCAGAGCGTGGAGGGGGATTTCTGACCAACTGACGCACTCCAACAAACACGTCGACCTGCCGGGGCCGTAAAGAGCGACTTGTCTGTGACAGTAAAGACACCCACGCGGAAACCACTTCAAACGACTCCAGGGGGAAACCTGCAGTCGGTGCGCTCTCACCTAGACATGTTTTGGAGATAAAACTTTTTAAGATTTTTTTTTTACCCTATTAGTGTAATTTCCATCAATAACAACTCCTATTTTCGACGTGATCATGAAAATAGAATCAGGTAGACCCACGCAGGTTCTCCTTTCCTGCCTTTTCAGCACTTAGACTGTTATCAAGGGGGATGTACATTTCTATAGTGTATGTTTTCTTCACTTAACAGATCATACAAGAAACGATTATTCTCCCGCATCATCTCAACCTCACACCAGTGCTTAAATGTCTCAATTTACGCACTCGGCGGGCCCGTGTGCTCCAGAGTGCGTAAACAGGGCGCACGAGCGCCAGTTAAAGCCAAACAAAGGCTCTCGGCGCGCTTCAGTCCACAACCCACACCAAGTGTCTGTGGGAACATCTGTGATGTTAACATTGACGTATGAAGAGCTCTGGTGGGTTTGAATTTTCCTCTAGTCGAGCCCCCTCCCCTCCTACAGGCGCTCATTCTATCTGCTCCTCTCCCCCCTCATCTTCTGTTCTCTCCTCGAGCACCATGAATATTCCTCCCACCCTGCAGCAACCATCTGAGCCTCTTTGAATCACTGCTTAGGCGGGTAATTAGACGTGATTTGGGATGGCGGTGCTTTTTATGTGGCCTAGATTGGGGAAAGTTCTCAGCAGTCATAGAGCATAGCTGGAATCATGTTTATTCAGTGTGTTGTGCTGGGGAAAGTGGGGGCTTCTCTCTGGAAAAGACTGAAATATGACCCAAGTTTTTGAAATGTATGGAAGGTTATTTCCCAGGAAAACTCAGAAAGCTCAAAGATTATCGTCATGTAACAGAAGCAGCTCCTCCATCAGGCAATATTTAGTCCCTCTGTAAAACACAGGCCGCGAGATTCTGGCATTTAAGTGACATTTTGAAATATATTTCTAGTTTATTATATGCTGCAGAGGAGAGGCCCTTTGAGTTCACACTTTCACTGAGTCACCGTGAAGAGATTTTGTTTGTGGACCTGTATCGCCACCTACTGGAGAAATGCAGACAGTGTAGAGTGAGAGACCTGCATCATCCATTCATCTATCCATCTTCGAACCAGCTGAATCCCTTTTTGTGGTCACGCGGTTGCTGGAGCCAAGCCAGCTACTGTTGGGTGAAGGTGGGGTACACCCTGAACAGGTCGCCAGTCTGTTGTTGGGCCACGCAATCACATTCACACCTAGGGGCAATTTAGAGTCACCCATTAACCCTATGAAACATGTTTTTGGACTGTTTGAGGAAACCGGAGTGCCTGGCGAAAACACACACATGCATGAGGAGAACATGCAAAGTCCACAAAGAAAGAACCCAGCTGGGATTCAACCCAAGGCCTTCTCACTGTGAGGCGAGATTGCCAATCACTGTGCTGCACGAACACTGTGCAGGCTGTACCTCTGCATCAATATCAGCAAAATAAATCTCTAATATTAAAAAAAATCTGCCGCACATTTTTCACATAGCGTCACATGGCAGTCAGGAACTGCACCACTGGACTGGCAGACAGGGGTGGTGCTTCCCCTCTTTTAGAAGGGAGACCGGAGGGTGTGTTCCAACTATCGGGGAATTATACTCCTCAGCCTCCCTGGGAAAGTCTATGCCAGGGTACTGGAGAGGAGAGTCCGTCCGATAGTCGAACCCCAGATTCAGGAACAACGGTGTGGTTTCCGTCCTGTTCGTGGACCAGTGGACCAGCTCTACACCCTCTTTAGGGAGGGATTGTGGGAGTTTGCTCATCCAGGCATTCGACCGCGTCCCCTGTGGTATCCTGTGGAGGGTGCTCTGGGAGTATGGCTGTCCGATCTTTGTATGATTAGAGTAAGAGTTTGGTTCGCATAGCCGTCAGTAAGTCAGACCTGTTCCCGGTCCACGTTGGACTCCGGCAGGGCTGCCCTTTATCACCAGTTCTGTTCATAGTTTTTATGGACAGAATTTCTAGGCGCAGCCAGGGGAAGGAGGGGGTCTGGTTTGGGGGCCACAGGATTTCCTCTCTGCTCTTTGCAGATGATGTTCTGTTGGCTTCATCCGGCCGGGACCTCCAGGGTGCATTGGGGCGGTTTGCGGCCGAGGGTGAAGCGGCTGGGATGAGGGTCAGCACAGCTAAATCTGAGGCCATGGTCCTCAACCGGAGAAAGGTAGTTTGCCATCTCTCGGTGGGTGGAGTCTCCCTGCCCCAGGTGGAGAAGTTTTGATATCTGGGGGTCTTGTTCACGAGTGAGGGAAGACCAGAGCGTGAGATTGATAGGGGGACTGATGCAGCGTCCGTAGTTATGCGGTCACTCTATCGGTCCGTTGTGGTGAAGAGAGAGCTGAGCCGAAAAGCAAAGCTTTCAATTTACCGGTCGATCTTGGTTCCAATACTCACCTATGGTCATGAGCTATGGGTCATGACCGAAAGAAGAAGGTCTCAAATACAAGCGGCTGAAATGAGCTTCCTCCGTAGGGTGGCTGGGCGCCCCCTTAGAGATAGGGTGAGAAGCTCGGTCACCCGCGGAGAGCTCGGAGTAGAACCGCTTCTCCTCCACATCGAAAGGAGCCAGTTGAGGTGGCTCGGGCATCTAGTCCGGATGCCTCCTGGACGCCTCCCTAGAGAGGTGTTCCGGGCATGTCCCACTGGGCGGAGGCCCCGGGGAAAACCCAGGACACGTTGGAGAGACTGTTTGTCGGCTGGCCTGGGAACGCCTCGGGGAACCCCCCAGAGGAGCTGGAGGAAGTGGCTGGGGTGAGCGAAGTCTGGGCATCTTTTCTTAGACTGCTGCCCCTGCAACCTGGTCCTGGATAAGCGGAGGAAAATGGATGGATAGATGGACATTTTTCACATCAGCTAAAATTTGATAAAGAAACTTCAGTTTTATTAGATGCATACATTTTCATCTCTTTGAAAATAGTATTCTCTTTGTGAAGTTCTAGTTGTTTTGTATGAAAGGAAAGTTTTAGGAAACATCTAAAACAAGGGGAAAGTAACTTGGGGTTGTGGGTTTGGAGCTGCTTTGTTGATTGTTTGATTCATATTTACAGACTAAAAAAGGCATAGAACTGAAAATGACATGACCTAAACTGAAAGCCAGCAAGGATGTCAGAAACGTGCAGAGTGACCATGGCGTGGTGTGATGTGGACTACACTGGTTAAATGACAAAGACTACAGCTCAAAATCACAATATTTTTGACACATTTCAATTCTAATATTCATTTTGTTCAACAATGAAAGCTGTTTCACTGTATTAGTGATTTAATAATAAAACAGTGAATAATTACAATAAAAAACAAAAAGAAATGTTTTTGGTTCTTTGTAAAATTACAGAAAATCGCTTTGTAATTAAATTAATAGAGCCTTGCAACAGACTGGCAATCTGTCCAGAGTGTACCCCGTCTCGCCCAACAGTAGCCAGGGGAGGCACCGGTGACCCTCTGACCTTGAAAGGGATACAGCTGGCTAAGAAAATGGATGAATGGATGAATGGAATAAATGTATAGATTTGATGAACTGATAACTCCCCCTAATTTTTAATATCCAGCCGGGGAAAAACACGCAGAAGCTTTAGAATATTTAGTTTCAGATATTTCATTGACATTTTGCATGAGTTAGATCATATTTCATTGTTTTTCATGATTTAATTTTTTGTGGTTATGGTTTTTATTTTCATGGATGATGGACCAACTATGACAAGCGCAGAAGTTCATTAACAAATCATCTCTCAGATTCAGATTAGGGAGGCCAGTCCTTCCAATCATTGTTGTTGCTCATGTGGGCCTTGAAGTGCCCCAGGAGGACAATGAAGTTCCCTATTAGGGCACTTTGCGGGACCTCTCAGTGAGACATCAAAGAAGCTGGGAACTCCATACTGCTGTTCAGCTCATAGGCTGAAATCACAGCCAGACACCTATCCCACAACCAATATGGAAGTATTTATGTCACAGAATTAAAAATAAAAGTCAATACCAGAAATGCTTTTTCATTTGCACAATAAAGCTGCGTTTGCTGACTCTAAAATAAAAGGAAAAATCAGTCCACCAAATGGCTTTTTTCTTTTTCTTCTTCAACAGCGCACATTCTGTCACTTAATTAAAATGATAAAGGAGATTGTATTTGATTTTTTTTCTTTCCAAAAAGTTCTCTAGTAAATTTGTAACAAAATTAAATTAGAAATATCTAATTTGACAATTAAAATGTATTCATCATTTTCACAGTGTAACTGCATCAATTGATTCAAAAATAAAATTAAAAATCAACCCTCCAAAATGCTTTTTCATTTTCTACTTCAACACCGCTCATTCTGTGACATAATTAAAGAGAAAATGCAAAGAGGGGATTGCTCCACCGCACAAAAACTGGCGCATAATTCAATACCAGTCAGCATTTCCAGGGATATTAAGTGTATTTGGTGCTGTTAAAAAGGACAAATTAAGAATAGAAGAGTGTGGACTAAGAGGATGGGAAATTTTGTCAGATGCTGGAAAGTTCAGCATGGCGAAATCTGTGCTAGAGCTGTTGAGGGAGTCTGCGGCTGACTTAAGGTGTTGCATAACAGCACAAAGCTGCTCTTCTCAGCGTCCCTATCATCTGATTTACATTAACTGAATACAAACTTCCCATACAAAGTCTTACATATCCGCTCAAAGCTGTTTTTCTCCACTTCAGAATCTGGTGGAACTATGCTAACTATGTAAACCCTTGATGAGTTACGCTGTTAAAGGGTTAAAAATATGGCTATTGAGACTTTTCTAAAACACATTCATGCATGCTCTTTGTTACCCTCAGGTCCTCTTGGAGGCTGTTCCATAAACTGAGCCAAATTGCTGGAAAGAAGCCTCCCTGTGGATTTTGCTCTTTACAATGGGAACAGTAAGAAAACCAGTAGGTGAGGATCTAGCCTTCTGTTTGTAGTGAGAACATGTGCAGCTGAATTCTGGTGCAGCTGAGGGTTTGCTATGTTTATTGTCGTTGTTTTGAAAGACCTGAAAGCAATGAGATACAGTAATCCATTTTGTTGATGATAAAAGCATGCAAGAGCAGTTCCACATGAGCAAAAGAAAGCAACATAATTAACTCCAGAAGGGTACAGAGTCCAGCCCCTCTCGAGAGATTGACTTTAAGTGCCCAGGCCATTTATAGAGGCGAGTCTGACTATATCTAGCCAGTAGGCTACCTTTCGACCTCCCGCACAACCCAGGGAGGGGCCCCAGTGGTGCCTGTCTAGGTGACATATTAGAATATAGCTCTTGCTGACTCATAAAGGGATTTTGAACCGCTCCTAGTCCGGCTCGCCACCTAGGACCTAGCTGTCTTGGGACCATAAGCTTTGACCCCAGACAGTCTAGGTAGGATTACTCGAGCACGCGAACCCCTCCACCACAATAAGGTGGTGGTTCACGGAGGGGATTTTTTCTTTTTTTGTTTGCTTCTTTTTATTTATTTATTTTTATTTTTTGTTGCTTTTTTCAAGGTTGTTTCTGAAAAACACAAGACAGTATTTAAAAAAACGGACACAAGAGCCCAGTACGGTTTCTCGCGAGGAGAGCTGAAACAGACAACACCTCTGTCTCCAACAGCTCTCCTGGATGTCTGTCCAACCTCCTATTTTATGGGTTGCCCTGGTTACAAAACTCTAATAGGTTTCAGGTCAGCAGTTAAAAGTACACTCGTTAATTTTTTTTTAAAAATAAGATCTTTAGTGCTCCATTGTTTTGCTCCAAAATGCTGTGAGATAGAGATTTAGAATCACGATTGTCAGGGCTAACAAAAAAGCCAAGGTTCCCTGGAAACTGCAAGGCCTTTTTTTTTGTGTTGTTTGAAAAAACGCGATCCATGTCGACTTTGCTCAGTTCAAGTCTGTAAGTCCTTCCAGGTCTCCCTCTAAGTGCTGCAGATACCTTATAAAGAGCTTCACCGGTTTGAGACGTCAGACGACTCTATAGGTCCCGTCCCCCTTTGTAGCCTGACTTAGGCCTTGTTTGCAGCCTTGGGTGACCCTTCAGGAAACCTACAGAATTTACAAAGAGACAGGTGTGTACTCTAGGCTGCAGACATGCAGGCTGAACTCTTAAATTTGTCCGAACAGTTTTACTGATTGCGATTTATGAATGCACCTTCAGTGGACAGAGTGAATGTAACTATTGTATGACCACTCGTCGCTTGCAATTAAAACCTCAAAAGTTTTATTTTATTTTTTAACTCTTGAGTCTTATTGAAATTTGTTGTATGTCTGGAAAAACTGGGTACGAACTAGTAGCATTTTCTTACAGTCCGTTTTCATAAAAAGTTTCCTGACAGGTATCCATGCTCTACAATAATTACTTAAACACAAAAATGACATCATCTTTTTTTTAGTTAGAGATTTAGGAGCTTGTATAACTGCAACTTTGTAGATTTCATTTTTTCCCTTTAGCAAAAACATAACTTCATAAGTACTTCACATTTTTGTGGCACAAATGAAGTTGATTTTGTCTGACTGGGCATTTTCTACCAAAGTGTTCTTTTTTTTATTTTATTTTCTTTTTTACAGATGTTTCTTTTTGTTTAGATATTTTTTACTTTTAGAAGTATTTTGTGTGGCTTTTTCAGTTTATTTATTAATTTTTTGCATATTGAAGGTCCATAGACCCGTCAGGTTCCAGGAGCCCTCCTTGGTATGGCACCCTGATGGTTTGCAAGTGCAGCTCTGTGTTGGTGGAAGCTGCTGGTATTTTTTTCTCATTGCAGAAGGTTCCTCCAACACAGGCTGACTTCTTTGCCTTGTTCTTTTCCTTTTTCCTTTTTTGTGTTTTTCTTCTCCCCATTCAACGGTTTATAATTTAAAAATGGGGTGGATCAACTGGCTTGAAATTTAACAGCAACCGCAGCCAGAAATTGTTTTAAACCACAAACCAGTGCAAGAAAATACCTGGATGCTTTTTGCGCAGGATGCTTGGATGCTTTGGATGCTTTTTGTGCAGTGGGGTCAGTATCAAGGCCTGGAAGACAAGGAAGTTGCACAGCAGAGTGTGAAGGCAACATGTGCTCCTCACAGCTTCACCAGGTCCTCAGCACCATAGGAACCTGCAGTGACTGAGTCTGTGGTGACTGAAAAGGAGCTGCTGCACGGCCTCAAAGCGGCTGCTGCCAACAACTCTTCCAGAGAGACCCTCAGAATGAGAGACCCCTTCATGATCCACTTTCCTGCAGAGGGAGCAGATTCATGGCAGAATCATGATTTTGTCTTTCAAGGACTGATCCACAACGGTTCTTTTCAGAGCCACCCACTGTACTGAGGGAATTTATGTACTGATGCAATAAGCTGAGATGGAGTATCAATAAAATCTAAGCTATGGGCTCCTGAATTCTTGGTCACGCTGTGCCTGCTTGGACATAATGGTCCATGGTGTGAGAAGCCAAGAAACCCGTCTCATGCAGAGATCGGAAAGTGACGCAGAGCTTGATTTTCTCCTGTCTTTGTTTATAGTTCTACCTTTTAAAGGACATATAAGTGTAGTTCTTGATAATCCCCCCCCCCCCCCCACAGCACTAAGACCGATGCACCACTCATCCTCCAGGAATGTGAGGTGAGAGGAACCCTGAGAGCTACCAAACCCAGGAAAGCATCAGAAACCCAGAAAACCCACACATGCACAAGGAGAACATCCGGGATTTGAACCGGGGCCTTCTTACTGTAAGTGGAAAGCACAAACGACGACTGTTCTGCTCATCATTTAACTCTGTCATGAAAAAAAAAACACCCCAAATCACTGAACTGGCATAAGATTGACCATGTAGTGTGTTTGGTCCTCCCCCGCCCTTCTGCAGCAATGGTATATTCCAATCAACAGTACACCGTCAGAGGATTGTGCAAATTTACACTATTAGATAATTTAAACTTAAACTCTGTCTGATGTTCAGTCTGTATAGCAGAAATGCATGGTGGTACCTTCAGCAGGTGGTGAGGCCTATGTTGTCCATATGCAAAGACCTGATCAAAAGGCAAAAGCAAAAACAATAATAATACATTGGACGCTTTCTTTTTACCTTCTTGCCTGCAGAGCCCGCCAGGTCCAAAAGTGCAGAAGAATGAAGAGAAAGTGGAATCTCAGGAACAATTTTTACTCAAATCTTTAAGAAGAACAAACATTTTTTCAATCAAATCTGTTCATAAACACACAGATGCAGGATTCTTCTCTGGCTGGTTTCGCTACAGGTCTCAAAATTAACCAGGTTCAGATCTTCTACATTCCTCCAAACTCAAATTTGTCTTTCGAGTACGTATGAAAAACTCATTTCAGTCTCATTAGCCAGATGAAGGTCCTGCTTTTGATATGATGCTAATCCACAATTACAGAATGTGAATGAAAGGCGGCAGAGCAGTGGTTAGTCACTCTGGTCTGCTGTAAGTGTCTGTGTGAGAACATGCAAGTGACGGAAAGAAAGAGAGCAAAGCAGCTTCAAGCCCTTTGAAGGTCACATTGCAGAGACAAATGATAGGAATAAGCTGGTCCACGTTACAATTTGTTGCTAACGTTGGCCTTGAGGAGCACTTGGAAATCTGCTGAAAAGGACAAAGATAACCTTGTCTCTTCTACTGAAGGCTGCAGTTTGTCTTATCGCTCAAGCTGGGGTTCAGTCGCAGTCATTAGCCTTGTAAGTGTGTGCAGAATAATTCCCGTCTGTGACTTTCTTTCCTGCTCTCATTTACTCTGATGGCCACATCTCTAACAGGGAACATGTTCCTAGCTAACATCATTAGGAAACAGCAGAATGGTCAAAGCAGAGATCAGCTGCACACATAAACACACAAATGGAGAGTGAAAACTGTGTCTGATTGTCCTCTCAAAAATAAAATGTACAATGTTTTTGTGCACCTGCACAAGAAGAGACACAGGAAACCATAAAAGTGACCAGATCACAGTGCGGGTGGATTGCATCCATTTGCCTACACGATTCTCTGTTTCTGTCAGTTTCAGGCCTGAAGCAGTCATGGAAAAGCTTAAAATACCTTTTCCAGATGCTGCTTTGAATGTATAATTATCTGGATTCTTCCCTCCGAGCGATGGACGGACTGAGCTGCAGCTGCTGGACTGTTATTCTGTCCCGCAGTTGTTGTGCTGCAAGGACCAGGTAGTTTTCACAATTCTTCTTTCTTACTGCGTCTTTGAGCAAAAATGTTAACCATGCCATATCCTCAAAAACTCAGCAAAAATTTGTACGAATCTAGCACCCGGGGAAAATGAATTTTTGACACATGGAACAACCCCCCAGGAAAATGATGTCATCACAGCAGTGGAAAATGTAAAAAAAATGAATGGAGCCAAAATCTCTTGTGGGCAGGGCCGGATCTAGCCATCCCTGGTTTGGGGTGCAAATTTGTGTATACGGAGAGGTTGGGTTGTCAAATCATTCTTGACACCCTTTGCATTTACCCGGGGCATGGGACCAGTGCAAATGTGACGCTGGCTGGCTGATCATTTTGTTTATACTTTTGTTTATACTTATGGGGGCTCCCAAAAAAATGTCAAAATCCATTAACAGAACCAAAACATGAGCATTTTGTGGCAAAACATGACATCTACTCATTTTCATATTTTAACACAATGTTGAAAAGACCCAAAAAATGGTTACTATGGAGATAAAACCAACAGAAAAGCTGCCATTTTGAAAATGATTTTCGTTTTCTTAATGAATTTGTCTCATGCAGCTGTGACCCGGGTGGCAGAGGTAGAAAGGGGAGAGTTAAGGGCTCGCAGCAGCCACTCAGCCAGGGAGGGCGGGTCAAAGGGGGGTAGTGCTTGCGAGTTATACCATTAATATTTAAATCAGCAACAGAAAGATGCATTTTGTCATCTATTTTGGAAATTTTATCTTTTAGAGCCTCTAAGAAGCCTTGAAGAGATTATAGGGAGACACATAATTTAGGTTGCAATTATTTTTTTTTAGGATGGCTTCAGGTTGTAAACGGTCCAAACGTTTTTTTTTGGGACAAGTCCTGTGAACTCAGAGGAACCGGTGGTGCTTGAGCTTATTTCTGGAGCTTTGAGCCTTCTGAATCATGGAGCAGAGACATTATGTGCAGCCCTGCTCAGCAGGAGTTTATCATGTTTGATGAAAGGAGCGCTCAGCGGGACTTTGGAACAAGGAGACAAGTTTGCAAAATCCATCTTGTCTGGCGGTGAAGAAACGTGACTGAACTTTTCATGTAAATATGAAATTCATCCTCCAACGAGGCACGAAATGTTGGGCTGGTTCCAAATGCAGCAGGTTTATTAGTTCAGCAAAAAGTCCACAAAGCTAAATCAGGGTCAGGCGGCGTGGGGTCAGTAACGAGCATGGGAGCATCAGAGAAGAAACGAGAATAGTCAGGATCCAGGCAGGATTCTGGGGCAGACAAACTGAATCAGAATTAATACATGGTCAGGAATTCAGAAGATCAGATCCAAATGCAACGCTCAGTCATGAAGGCAGAGTGGCACAAACAATGCTTCATTCTGAGGGTATGTCCAAATTCCCACCCTAACCCCTATAAAGTGCACTATATAGTGCGTTCGCCCATTTTGTAGTGTTGTTCGAATCTGCAATTCCAAAATGCAGTGCCCTGGAAATTTCCCAGAAGTCTCTGCAAAAAACTAGTGTGCATCAACGCTCACTAGATCGGCGAATATAGAGCACAATGCACTGCATCAGAACAATTTTTACCAAAAAAAATGTTTTTCAATGTATTTTTTTGATAAACCATCAACATTTTTATCTTCTGAAGACAGTGGACTCACAAATAATTGTCGCAAAACGCTCATAGTAATCAGATTTTAACTTCGTGAAATCAATGACGTCATATCTGCCGTTTAAAAAAAAAAAAAAAAAAAGTAGTGAGCCTGGTGTCCGGATTGCTTTTAAAATTGGGAGCACTTTAAAGTGCCGCACTAGATAGTTTTTAGTAGTTAGGGGTTAGGGTGGGAGTTTGGACAAAACCTGAGTGAGGCTCAGTGCAGTGCTTGAGTACACTGTGAGCAATTGCAAATGAGAGTCAGGTGTGTGGCATCCAGAACCTGTGCGCTGGGGCTGCTGGGAGATGAAGTGCACATAGAACTCTGGAGACAGTTCCTGCTGGTGACCAGAGGGGGAGACATAGCTCAGACGTCTGACACCAGGTTAAAAGGATTTAGTGTTACTACGAATATGAAACATGATAAAATCTGGTTAAACTAAATATCTGTTTTCCTAAAATGAATATTGACTTCTTCTTAAAAGTATACCAAAACCTTTTGCTTTACTATAAAGTTACAAGCTTAGTTTGTAACTTTATAATTTTAGTTAACATTTCCAAAGCACAAATAAAAACAACAAAAAGGGATTCTTTTTTAGACAAAGGCTTTGGTTTTCAATGTCATCAAAAGACAAAGGGCTGCAGTAATGATTGGTCACTGGTTGAACCACTGTTTGTTCTCGAACCATGTTGGTTGTTGCCTTTTATGATGAAGCTTTTAGTTGAGGTTGTTTTCTTTTGTCTTGTATCAGATATTCCGGGGTTTTTGTCTCTTTCCTGTCCTCTCAGGTCCCTGCTGATGGTTTAGAGCAGGGGTCCCCAAATCCAGGCCTTGAGGGCCGGTGTCCTGCTGATTTTCCAGAAACCCCGCTTTATTTGCTGCTGATTACCTTGATCAGGTGTGTTTAGCCAATAAGGAGCTTCAATGGCAGGTTGGTTGGAAAACATGTAGGATAGCGGCCCTTGAGGCCTGGATTTGGGGACCCCTGGTTTAGAGCATATGTGTTACACTCCAGGCCTATAGAGCTGGTGTCCTACATGCTTCCCAACTAACCTGTCATACAAGCTCCAAATTGACTAAACACCCCTCATCCAAGTAATCAGCAGATGAGGCAGGACTTCTAAAAAACCCACTCCAATGAAAATTGTGTTTTTAACATTCTCTTGTAACATTTTTCTCATGATGATGGACACATATGAAGAACATTTAGCTTCATTTTTTTTTCTTTATTCAAACCATGATGAATTAGGACCAGACTAGAGCCCTGCGCGGGACTATTTTCTTCATCCCGCTCCCGCCCGCACCCGCCGAATTTCTGACCAATCCCGCCCGCTCCCGCAACGTATGCGTTACACTCCCGCCCGCTCCCGCAATATGTATGTCCACTCCCGCCCGCACCCGCAAAACTCATAGAATTTAGTCCCGCACAGTAATAGAGATGCATTGATTTTGTGTCGTCTCCCGTCCCGCAGGAAAAAAACACTTATTTGTGTTGATATTATTAAAGAGATTCATGTCCCTCCTCCAGCCTCATCTTTTCATCCATTCCTCTTTGTGTAATGTGCAACTTAATTATTAAATATATTTTCACAAATCCTGTTCGGTTAAAATTGTGCGTGTTTGCGCGCGCAGACAGACGGCCTGAAGCGCGCTGAACCAGCTGGTAAAGATGCAGGTCAAAGTCATTTGAATTTATGGAGAAAGAAAAACATTAATGGTTCAACAGAGCTGAAAATCTATGAATTAATTTTTTCCTAACGGAAAAATACTTTTTTTTTTAGCTTCAGCCTTTTCCCGTTTTTGCTGTTTTGCGCCTCAGTGGGGCATCAGCACGCAGATCTGAACATCATGCATGACTCACGATGAACCTCGTTTGTGGTTCTTTTCTGCTTTATCCATTGACATCATGTCCCTGCCAGGTAACCTGCTCCTTATCCCGCGCAGTGTTGGCAGATAGATTGACAGCTCTCTCATCCTTCTGCTGCGCTAGAGCGTCCCGACTAACGTGTTAACCTGCTATGACCGTATTTTGCGCTCTCTGTGTAGAATACTCTGGGAGCGCGGGGGAAAAAAACTCAGCTACAGAGGATGTGAACAGGTGAACAGGTAGAGAGGAAAAGCAGGTAAAGATGCGGGGGAGGGGCTTTGGCTTCAGACTCTGTCAGAGAGATGGAAACACGGGCGTCAGATTCAGACGCAGCTTTCACTGCAGGAGTTGAACCAGAGACTTTCTCTGGGATGATTTTATGAACTCAATCATGGAAACATGATTACCAAGTAGAACTCTTCAAAATAATAAACCTGATCTCTCCACATTCTTTGGGTCTACCATGCATTGACAAACACATTGCTCCATGCAGCGATCAGACCATAACTTTAGCTCTTTGCTCCGCCCGACCGCGGTATCAGGCTTTAAAGAGCACAATTTCTAAGAGGCGGGGCGCACCCCCAACAACAGGTTAGATCAGTGGTCCCCAACCTTTTTGTCACCGCGGACCGGTACAACGCAAGACACATTTACCGCGGACCGGTCGGGGGGGGGGGGGGGGTGTTGAGGTGCAGCGCTGCAGCGCAAGACACATTTACCGCGGACCGGGGGTGGTATTTTCTCTTTAGTAATAATAATAATAATAATTTTACCCTTGTCACGGCAACTTTCTAAAGAAGTTTGTTTTTTGCTCATTTTGGTTGTTTGGGTTTACTTTTAGTGGGGTTTATCACCTGATGTTTGGTGTCGCGACTTTGACGTGCGTTAAGTGTGACAGATGTAACAGAGAGAATCCGGTCACTTTTCAAAATAAAACGTTTTTGTCGGAAAAAAAAAACAATAAAATGGAAATTATTTTTTCTTTCTTTGCGTCCCGGTGCCAAAATTTCCCGCGGCCCGGTGCCAAGTGTCCCGCGGCCCGGTACCGGTCCGCGGCCCGGTGGTTGGGGACCACTGGGTTAGATGACAGAGGCGATTGGGCGTCTCTACCTGGTGCGTTCACGGAGATTCAGTACATAAGACTCCAACAGCCGCTCAGCCTAACGTAGTCCGCTATTATATATTCATCCGATATTCATGGCAGCATTGGTCCCGCTGAGTTTTTTTTTTGCCGCCCGCTCCCGCCCGCAGTACAATTCAAACCGCCCAATCCCGCGAGATTTGGGTTGGGTCCCGCGGGACCCGGCGGGACCCAATCCCAATGCAGCCCTCTAGACCAGACAAAAACTGCTGTTTGAAAAAGAATGTATCGGTGAGGTGGAAAACATGCTGCGCAGACCGCAAGCTCGACAGCTGAGGACAGGTGACCAGTATTCTGCAGGGCCACACAATCGCACTCAGGGACAATTGGAGACAAACTGCTCTAAAGGAGGAAGTTTGGCTGCCTGGAGAAAACCCACACATCCACGGGGAGTATATGCAAACTCCACAGAGAAAAGACCAAGCTGGGATTTGAGCCAGAGACTTCTTGCTTTGCACCAAGGGTGCAAACCACTGCCCCACTGTGTAGCCCCACATCAAGACCATTTTATACAACAATTCTTTAACTAACATGTGCTAGTTAAAAAATTGAGCTGAAAGTTTAAACAGATGACTAGGTCTACTTTTAAATTGTGTGTTTGTATTTTGTTGCACTTGCGTCATGTGAAGCAAATTGTGTTGGATGTGTTTACATGGAAAGTTCTTTTTCATTAGGGTTTGATTGATTCAATGACCGTGGAGTTCAATGAGAAGTAGCCAGAATGACATTCAGAAATTCCTCTTTATTGAGAATGTAAAGAAAAGCACAAAGACACTGTTTTCAACAAGAGTCACACACATCAGAAAATTCGACAAAACATTTACGTCTAACAGTATCCTTATTCTATAAACACGATTAGAAAAAAAAAACACTCACAGAACACCGGTGATCAAACTACCAGAGCAACCTTTTCTGGTATTAACACAGCTTCTGTGGTTCCTGACCCCCCCTCCATCCCTCCCCAAATGCTGAGGATGCCTCTCCACTGTCATCTTCACAGCAGACCTCTCACCCTCTGTTAGAAAATCTAAGTTACATTCATTATGAGGTTACACCGCATGACCCGCTCCGCTACGTCCCAATGGGTTCGTGACAAGACGCTAACGCACAGATTTAAGTCGCCTAGATGGGTAAATGCATTTCCAGCGTGTGTTCATGATAGTCAAGAAAGGGTGAGACTCTGGATTCATGCAGGTGTGATGCTGCAAAAAGTGCAAAAAATTAAATAAAATAAAAGACTCTCTTTCAGTTGAAACAAAAACCTTTTGTGGGATATTAATCAATAACTTCAGAGCTTGCTCTTTCGGTTGTTTCATCATAGATTGATCTGCTCCTAAAGGAAAAGTTGATTTCTGAGATGTGGTTAAATCTAAACGGAGGATGGAAGTTAAAAACTGGAACAGGACTGTTATATCTAATGACATCACTAGCTACGTCATCTACAAACCGCTCCCACTCCCCTCCACGTCCACCATCTCCACTGAGCGCTTGCGCAGCACAGAGTTTCCCTTCCTCTTGTTCTGCACGGGCAGCTTGGTCTTGCATGGAGCCCGGTACTGAGGCAGGCCGGTCTTGGTGGTATCCAGCTCCTCCGGGTCGTCCTGTTGGGCCCTGAGGGCAGCGATCACATCCTTGTCCGATGGACTGAGGGTCAGGCAGCCGCAGGGGCGACCCTCCACCCCACTCTCTCCAGCCTCTCCCTGTTCCTGTGGGTCGTCTTCCACTGTCATGAAGGCGTCACCCCACAGACTCTCGCAGAGATCCCTGCCATGCTGGTACATCTGCAGACAAACAAACGCCCTTATATGAACACGACATGAACAAGATGGAAGCTTGCACAAACCTTTTTGGGAACAAGGTTCTGGTGTTTTTTTGTGAAACTGGAGAAACTGTCTTTTTAGTATCTTTGCATCTTGCATTGATCAGGATCTGACTTTTTCAAGACCCCGTTAAAATCGTGCTCCAGGCCTTTTTTCTTTCACAGCTCTATTCCGATATATGAAAGACTATTAATTTTTTCATGAAATATTGAAGTGCAAAGTTATTCAGCCCTTTTACTTTCAGTGCAGCAAACTCTCTCCAGATGTTCAGTGAGGATCTCTAAATGATCCAATGTTTGACCTAAATGACTAATGAGGATAAATAGAATCCACCTAATCAACTCTGCCGTATCAATGCACCTGCTCTGTGATAGTCTCAGAGGTCCATTTAAAGCACAGAGAGCATCATGAAGAACTAGGAACACACCAGGCAGGTCCAAGATACTGTTGTGGAATAGTTTAAAGCTGGATTTGGACACAAAAAGATTCCCCAAGCTTTAAACATCACAAGGAGCACCGTGCAAGCGATACTATTGAAATGGAAGGAGTATCAGACCACTGCAAATCTACAAAGAGCTGGCCGTCCGTCTAAACTTTCAGCTCAAACAAGGAGGAGATTGATCAGAGATGCAGCCAAGAGACCGGTGATCAGTCTGGATGACCTGCAGAGATCTACAGCTGAGGTGGGAGAATCTGTCCATAAAATAACAATCATTCGTATTCTGCATAAATCTGAACTTCACTGAAAAGTGGCAAGAAGAGAGCCAATTCTTTAAAATATCCATAAAAAGTGTCGTTTAAAGTTTGCCACAAGCCACAGGGGAGACACAGAAAACATGTGGAAGAAGCTGCTCTGGTCAGATGAAACCAAAATCCAACGTTCTGGCAACAATGCCAAGCATTATGTTTGACGTAAAAGCAACACAGCTCATCACCCTGAACACACCGTCCCCACTGTCACACATGGTGGTGGCAGAATCATGGTTTGGGCCTGTTTTTCTTCAGCAGGGACAGGGATGATGGTTAGAATTGATGGGAAGATGGATGGAGCCAAATACAGGAGCATTCTGGAAGAAAACCTGATGGAGTCTGCAAAAGACCTGAGACTGGGACGGAGATTTGTCTTCCAACAAGACAATGATCCAAAGCATAAAGCAAAATCTACAATGGAATGGTTCACAAATAAACATATTCAGGTGTTAGAATGGTCAAGTCAAAGTCCAGACCTGAATCCAATCGGGAATCTGTGGAAAGAACTGAAAACTGCTGTTCACAGACACTCTCCATCCAACCTTTCTGAACTCAAAGTGTTTTGCAAGGAGACTCGGCAAAAATTTCAGTCTGTCAATGTGCAAAACTGATAGAGACAACTGTAATCACAGCAAAAGGTGGTGCTACAAAATATTAACTTCAGGGTGAATATTTTCAGTTTTATGTCTTTGTGTTTGTAGCCTGAAATGTGGCAAATGGTTGAAAAGTTCAAGGAGGCCGAATACTTTCCAAGGCATTGTATATATTTTTACACATGATACCAGAGTGTGTCAAATTGATTCATGTCCAAGCTTAAACTCCTCAACTTATACCACTTCAGATTTAATAAAAATGAATTTCACTTTTAAAACAAAAGTTACATTTTGATATTTTGTAAAACTCTTTGTTTTTATTGCTGTAAGTTGAAAAAATGTAACATTAAAACTCCAACAATTTATTTAATAAAACAATAACACTAACTGATTAAAATGGAAACTATTAAAATCCTGCATCTCCTCAATTCAAGTTTTTCAGTTTTTTGTTCATTTTTCATTTTTTTCTCTGACAGATTTGAACTTATTTTATATGTATTTTGTATTCTGAGATCACAAATGCATGTTTTCAAGGTAAACACATCTACCATATTGTCCTCTCTGACACAAACATCGAGTGAAGTAAATGATTCAGAACCTTCAGAGTTTTTAACAGCATTTTATTCTCCAACATCTCTTACAGGAGTCTGCAGTAACCTGGCAGCTGCTCTAGCTTTTGTCTGTCTCTGCTTCCCTTTGCTTGTTTATCAACCTTCAGGTGCAAATAAAATAGCACGACCATGAAAAGCTCACTTTAGCATCTGCAGCTTTTCTCCAGATGTCCCTTAAACGCCCCAACAAGTAGAGGGACAAGGAGCGTGAAATAATCCACTTCAAGACCATCTGCGCTGTTTCTGTCTCAGAGTTGAGACATTTTTGTCTGAGAAAAACTCAAAATCATTGCTGGTTTATGGAAATCTGTACTTAGCTTTGATTAAAGGTGGATTACTGGAAAATGTTTGACATGAAAAGTAAAAGTTTCCAAATGCTTTATAAAAACACGATGACCACTGTGTGTCTATTACAGACAAGTAGGGTTAGGAGTAACTTTGAGCAAAAGTAATATCTTCATTTTTACTAAAAGTTTCACTCCAACCATCTTTTGATCTATTGCAAAAGTGTGACTAGTGGACTTTTATGTCATTTGTAGCCAAAATCCAATAACCTGTGCAGTTTTCAAGGACACAGTTTCTGCAGAGAGGCAGTGATTCCATAGAAATTCAACTCTAAGTTGTGGGTGGGACTCCTTGTTTGGAGCAACCTGCCCCCCCTCCCCCTCCCTTTGCCGAGAGCTCTCTGTTTTCACACTCTCCCGCTAGCTTACACCCCCTTACACGTCCAAACAGACATAAGCGGTGCAACAGCCATTTGGTATATTTTTTCTCGCCTGCTCCTGATTCACAACGATTTGTATAAATAAAATACCCAGAAATGCAATTTTAAGACAACCCATAAGAACCCATGATGACATCAGTGTAGCAGAAAAATAGCAGAAATAAATTTTGTGGTCCGCTTGGTTTGTGGTAAAATACACATAATTCTATTTTTAAGAAAAAATGGGTTTGGGTTGTTAAGGGTTATTTTTCTTTATACATGTCCTCCATCATCAGAAAAATGCTACACGAACATGTTAAAAACACCACAAACACATAATTCTTCATCAGAGTGGGTCTTTAAACTTCATTTTAGTGACATTAAAATCTTTAATTTCTGCAAAATTGCATTTTCTCTTGAGCCTTTATCATGTTTTCCTCAGTTTATATCGCCTGTTTCTCTTTGTGTCTGTCTCCTTTCATCTTCTCATCTGTTTAGCACGTTGAGACGAAGTCGCTCAGGATGCATGTATGAAGACAGAGATGTCCTATTTGTACTGCTTTGAAGGACGAAGAGGATAAGGGCTGCCTCTTCCAACGACATATGCTGTCTGTCTGACACTTTGGTCTCATCACATAGTACTCACAAGGGTAAGCAGAGCTGCACGAATATCCTTCTCCCTCCCGCGGGCAGATTTGGTTTGCAGCCAAAGTGAATTCATGTCGAGCACAAGAAGCTTTAGACAACATGTTGAGATCGAATAAGTGAGATAGTTCCTGAGGCTCTCTGCTGTCCTTCTCAGGCTGAAACCTGAGGCATCACAGTCTGGCTCTCCTTTCCTATTTGCAGAAAAAAAAAACTGGTGTGCATGTGCTTTGGTTGTCCCTGGGGCATTGCTTCCAAATGTTTGGATTCCTGGGCCATGATGGGGCTGCTGGGGGTTGACAAACTTTAAATCAGTGAAGAAAAGAGAAGTTTTTGATGACAGCAGGGAGCTGAGCTCTAGATCCAATCAAGCTTTTTTTAAGGAGCACGGTGGCGCCAGATATCATCAGGTCATTTCAGGTCAAAATCTTCCTGAAAGTATTCTGGAAAAATGGGTTTTTCTAACACTTTTTAATCGAGAATTTAAATAAATCTAGGTTTTATAAAGCACACAGCTTTAGTGGTTTCTATAGTTTAGTGGTTACTTATTTTTCTATTACAAAGATACTAAAGAGCCCAATTAGAAAAATAACAGCTGCCTTGTAACATCCTTTTTGTTATTATCTGATTATTCCTTTTACAAGATTGACCAACAGTTGAAGGTGTCCCTCATAAATCTTTTCCCATCCGTCCCGTATATTGACAGTACCCCTGTGTGTCTCTTATCCCTAAAAACATGATTAGTTGGGACAGGTGGAGGAGCAAAGAGGAAATGGCAGGTGTGAAAAAGTGCTTGGAGGATATGCAGGTCTGTGCTTAATGGCATGAAAAAAACTAAACCCTAATAAAGCAGTATGTACTAGGATGGACAATTATTTTAAAAGTAACCTATGTGCTGGAAGAAAAGCTGCAAAGCGTGCAGAATGAAAACAGACCTTAGCTGGCAGATGATGTAACCAACAGCTACTTGAGGAGTCTGAGACCAAATGTCAGAGGGGTTTTTTGCATGCAGAGGACGTGTGGCCTTTGCCTTAGCAGTAAATTATCATCTACTGCTAACAGCGGCTTCAACATTTACTCCACCAACAGGAACCCAAATGAGATGTTGTAACTGATGCCTGAAACAGAACTGGAGGTTTCTGCAGCAGCACAACCTGGGGTGGGTTCCAGAGCTTTAGATCACACTGACCCGCCTCTGCTGGCATGGCGCAAAGCAGGCGGCATTGTTACTTTGACCCCAAAAGTGCAAAAGATTTGTTTTGCATTCCTTCCTAATACATTCAATTGAGAGCTGCTTGAATCTCTTGGAGCCTATTTGTGGCATTAGCTGTGCCCTAGATGGAAACAATCCAAGTCAAGCCCACAAAGCAAAAAAAAAAAAAACAAAAAGCCCACACTCATGTACACAAACTCAAACACAAAAAATGTCCTGCTGCATTCGGACGTTTCTGCTGATCCTCTTGTTTCCAGCAAACAGTTTTTTCTTTTAGATCTGATTCCTGCACACATTTGGCTCAGTGTGAGAAAAAGAAAGAGAGGATGATGGGAAGTGAAAAAGTGGGGGTAAACACATCAGATAGACGGTCATGGAGAGTGATGTGTGAACGCTACTTTGCTGCCGGCCTTAGATGCACACCAGGCCCTGCTGTCAGTCCGCTTCTTTTAAATCACCCAGCTGGCCTCCGCCCGATGAAGCACGGCCAAGCTCTTTCACGCTCCAACCCACTGTACTGTTAACCCTTCACCTAACCGCTCTCTCTGTCCAACATCTACTACCACACTGCAGCCAAAAAGGGCAGATCTTGACAGACAAGCTCAAGCAAATGTCAACCAGGTTTGGACAAAAATCTTTCCAAATTTCAATTTAAGTTCATTTTACAGTTTTCTTGCTTTTAGTTTCATTTCATCCAATTTTTGGTCAGATTTGAATCATATTTCACCCAGAGTCTGTGTGCATTTCATCCACATTATAACCATATTCAATCCATTCATGCCTATTGATGCAAATATGCATCAAGTCACTCGATTTCTCTAGAATACCTTAATTTAGCACCTGCTCAAAAATAACAAAAAACAAAAACAAAAACCTGGAAGTAAATTAAATTGTCAAGGGGTTAAAACAAATATTCAAACAAGATTTTAGCCATATTTGAGCCAGATTGAGAAAACATTTCAATCATACTTTGTCCAGATTTAGCATAATTTAGCCAAATATGATTATATCAAATTCAAATTCAAATTCAAATTTTATTTGTCACACACACAATCATACACCGTACAATGTGCAGTGAAATGCTTAGGCGACCGCAAACCTCAAACAAGAAAAGAATAGCAATAGGAAAATAGATATAAAATATAAAAATATAAAAACCGAACGAGTGCAAATATGCTCTAAAGTGACATATGTGATATATATATATGATATATTTCACTATATTAATGCATATTTTCTGTCAGAATGTTGAATTTACATTAATTTTAACTAGTTTTCAGGTATGGATTAAGCACATATCATTAAGAAATCTGAAAGAGTCAAAGAAGACATTTGAAGCCTTAAATGCTTTGAAATATGATGTTTACATTTCTTTAAATAGATGATTCACTGTGTTTTTTTTTTCTAAATGACATAGCAGAGGTGTAAACACATACCTGCTGGTACTGAACACAGGTTCCGGTGCAGTTGTGTCCTCTCGGATCTCTGGCCCAGTTGCGAGCACACGTCATGTCCATCCTGCAGGCATCGAACCTGAGCATACAAACACAAACATAAAATGTGATGCAAAAATGACCAAAACCTTCTCTTCTTGTACATTTTGTGTTTGAGGTTTAAATTTTGAAGTTGCATCAGGATTAAAAACACTATACTGACGCTGATTGAACTACACGAAGCTGATGCCGTTATTGTCAGTAAACCATTTGATATTGCCAATCATTTAAATGACTTTTTCATTGACAAAGTTAAAAAGCTGGGATGCTGTATGACAACAAAGGATATATATTCTCCTTGTCAAAATATTTAATAAATAATGGAAAATAAAACTCGTTCTTTGGTGTTGGTGAGAATAATATTCAAACGTTGCTCCTCTCACTATCTGATGATAAAACACCAGGTGTTGATTACATTGATGGTAGAATCTGTAAAATAGTAGCAAATGTTTTGGACAAACCAATATGTTATACTTTTATTCGAGCACTGATCAGAGGAGTGTTTACCAAAAAATGGAAACGATCTAAGATTATACCTCTAATTAAGGATGGCAGAACAGTTCATGTTCTCCCTGTTTTGATTAAAACAGTATTTATCTTAATGTTTTATTGCATGTTATCGTTTAATGGTTAAACTTATGGTTCAAACTTATTTCTCCCATTATCCCATTCTCCCTCACTACTACTAATGCAGTAGTGGATTAGTACATATGGTAGGCCAGCGGTGAACACATATGGATGATGTACTTTTAGATTTCACAGCTACATTTGATGTAATCGACTATGAAATTCTGTTGACAAATCTCAAATGTTATGGATTATCACAGATGTCTCTTTCATTGATAAGAACTGATATTAATGGCAGAAAACAGGAAGTCATTTTTAATGATAGCTTGTCTGAAACAAAGTTAATATCTTGTGGTAGTCCAAAAGGTCGTTGTTTGGGTCCACTTTTAGTTTCAGTGTTAGTAAATGATCTGTCCCAGGAGGTGAGAAATGCAGAAGTGGTGTTATATGCCGATGACGCAACTTTATTTTGTGCATCTGGTACTGTCCAGGTCCCAATACAGCCCTGCAGAATCAACTTAAGGCAATTACCAATTGAGTTAAGTCAAAGAAATTGTTTTTTAATACATTAAAAAGAGCATTGTTTTTGGTACAAAATATTTGTTGAAAGCACTGTGTTGCCTGAATATGAGCTTTGACAATAGTTTGGTTGAACGAGTGACTAAAACTAAGCTTCTGGGCATCAAATTAAATGATCAGCTCTCATGAACAGATCAGATTAATCATATGGTATCCAAGATGGACAGAGGTATTGCCTTGGCTCAAAAGTGTGCGCAATATTGTTCACCTTCAGTCATGAGAACAGTTGTACAGTCTCTGGCCTTTTCACATCTGGAGTATGGCCTGCTCATTTGGTCCAGTGCCGCACAGGGGCATCTAAATAAATTACAGCTTGCCAAAAATCGAGCTCCCAGGTGGCTCTTGGACCAATGTGAATGAAATCCACACCACTTTAGGTTGGTTGATGGTAAAAGACAAATTACAACTCAGTCTTATATGCTTAATGCATAACATCATCTTTAGCAAATGCCCACATCATTTGGTAAATCAAGTGGGTATTGTCATCAATATATAACTCGTCTGGTCAGCTCTAGTGATTTGATTGTTCCTTTTTTAAGATCCAATTGTATGAGAAGAACAGTACCATTTAGATCTTCTATTGCATGGAATCAACTTTCTGGGAGGACAAGGCTTATTAATAACAAATATAGTTTCAAAAAGATTTTAAAACTAAGATATATGAACTGCTTACAATAACTCTAACGATTTGTATCATTTGTTGTTGTGAAATGTATGTGTTGTTGGTATGATGGTACAAAAATAAATTTGTTTCTAACTTATTTTAACATGTAAAACTTTTAAGGTAAATAGGACAAATTAGTTTGTGAATTTTGTGAAATCATTTTAGGTTTTTGGGAAACTTGTAAAATCTATGTATTTTATGCTTATGGACCCCAGGAAGACTAGCGGCCAATCTTTGAAAGTTAATGGGGTTCCAAATAAATAAATGCCAGTGGGACACTGGGAAACATGTCAAACTTCTGCCTGCACTGCTTTTGCTATTTTAATTTTATCGTTTAAACAGCACAGCAACAAAAAAGTTGCATTTTGTTGACGGTCCTTTGTTGTCAAGGTGGGAGCCTGTTATAGCTTTTTTTTTTTTTTTTCACAAGAAAAGCCCCAAATATGCACCACCAGGGTCCTGCCTGTGTCCCACATTCTTGTGCTGTTTATTGAGTCTTTGTCTTGGAACAGAGAGCTGCTGTTGTACAAAAGTAATCCCTCCCTTATGTGTGAGGAGAGGACAGACACTGATTTTGATTTAGGTCGGCCCGCCTGTGTTTTGCAGCCTCACCAATCACGGCAGAAGCTGTGGCAGAGCGGCACGGCCTGGATGTATGAGCGCCGATGAGGGTGAGGCCAGCGGGAGGCGTCTGGGGAGCAGCGGTAGAAGCATGACACGCGCTTTAGGAAGCCTTCACACCTGAAGAGACATGGTGGGGATGTTACATTACTATGATGTAAGTGCAGGAGTCAGCTGGTCACAGGGAAAATCTGATGGCTACTTTTAAGAATTTTATTCATTTACTCCCTTGCATAAAAATATCAATCAAGTATAACAACAAATTGACTCATCAGATGACAGGAGGGAAGAAAGATGGTGGCACATACTCAGAACTTAGGGGCCCACATTTGTCCCAGGGCTCGTTCTTATTGCTCACAGAGGGGACATGTGAAATGTCCTGGATGTCTTCTGAAGTGCAGCAGCTGTCTGCAGCGGCAAGGACACATAGACAGTTATTGTATAAGCTGGCTGTCCGACTCCAGTCACCACAACCTGCGCCGTCATCACTCACTGTCAGCGTACAGTCCGCACTCAGTCAGGTAGGGGTCTGGACTGGGCGTGGCCTTGTGTTTTCCGTCCTGCAGACACGCTCCCTCCGCGCTGGCTCCTCCAATCAGCGCAGCCGCCAGGTAAATGCAGAATGACAGGATAAGATGGGAGGTGACGTCCATCTCTGCGTACACAAACAGGTAATGGAAGTTCAGCACTCTGGACAGCGGCGGATTAACCCCCGCCTGCTGGACTCTTGTTGTCAGGAGCAGGTCGTAATACCTGCTTAATCTAACAGAGTAGGTTGTTTGTCTAAATAAACTATTAAGCAAAAGTCATTCATTTATATTTTTAATCTCGGTTAGGTTGGATGGAAAGAAAAAGAAAAAAATGCGGCTATTTATGGTAAAGGAAAGATCTAAAAAGCGGACCAGCAGGACGTTTGGCTTCCTGCGAGACGCCTGCGCTGACCAGGACACGGTGAGCCTAATTAACTGGGACTTGCACCGTGCCGAGGTGGATGATTGTATTTTAATCTGAGGAGCGGCTTGTCGGTGCGTCGGATAACCTACATATTATGACTTTAAAATCCTTTGCCCGCGCTGGCGTCGTGTTGCCCCGATTTTACGCACTGCAAACCCGCAACTCTCCACTGCAGAAGCGTCAAGAAACATAAAGACACGCGTGATACGTTTGGTTTCGATTGTTGATTCTCCTTTTTATAACGAGATTAACAGATTAAAAAAACTAAAGTTAGGCACAAAACAAAGTCTGCGCTCTTTTATGCAGTCGGAGTATGAAATACTGGAGCAATGCAATTTAGGCAAAAATTGGATTTTTCTTTTACTTTTAACTATTCCATATAACCAAAAACCTGTCTTTATGGGTTTTTTCTGTCCCCAGAACCTCCACCATGGATGTTCTGAGGATGTTCATCTGACCTTTGCTGTAATATTGTAAAATCAAGTCCAGCAAATCTGTTTAATCTTTTCAGCGATCTGTCAAATGCTTCAAAGATAGGGGAAAAACAAACAAAGTTGTGACCTGGTTAGATTCCTCGCCTTGCTTGGTGCTTGGCTGTCCGCGCCTCCCTGCTTGTTGCTGTGGCTGCAGCGGCTGTCCTCCTCTCTCCTCCTCTGAGTGTGATCTCTGCTGCCCGGGGCGCGCTGCTCGCCACTTTGTCACCGGTCTATATGAAGGACGTTTCAGTGTCTTCCACCACGCAGCTCACCCCCTCCATCTGCCGCACGCTGGAAAGCCTTCTCTCTTTTCTCTGCCCCCTCCCCTACTCTTGCGCGCACACTAACACTCGCAAAAGACTGCGCTCTCTCCACGTTAATCTGCCAATAGGATGTTTACCAAATCCTTCTTGTTGATCGCTTTCCATCCGCACAAGGAATGCAAACATGGAAGCGAAAATGTGTTATGTTAAAAGTAAAAAAATGACTGGTTCACTTTCTAAAGACAGGTGGTGCTGAGTCACAGTTGTCCTCTGAGCTCTTTTGTCTACGCATGGAAACACTCTGGGGTCAGGACTGTTTATTTGATTCCAGATGATGAGGTCAGAGCAGGGCAAAGATGAGATGTAATACATGCATGATATGCTGAGAACACAAATCTCAGTGGGATGCTTACAGCATGAACTCACATGATGTTGCTGCACAAATCCTTCCACTTGTAAAGAATTTGGTTCATTTTTCTGAATGCATTTCTGATGAAAGAGGCTCATGCAGGAACAATTGTCTACGTGTAAACCATCTCCTCCTGGTGCACTGACTTAGTCCAGTGTCCCCCGAAGTTTGTGTGTGACAGAAGTCGCCCTCTCTGCATTTTTATTGCTACTGGCGCTTTAATCTATCCTCCCTGTGGATGTGTTGTGCCAACCTAATCCCAGGCTATAGGTGCGTCTCTCCCTTTGGCTCTAGCGTTAAGACCAGATGGAGAGTGTCTTGTGGCCTAGATACATCCGCCTCAAAACAAGTCTTTGAAATCGGCAACATGTCTTAGACATGATTGGTTTTGGCACCAGAGTCGAGCAGGGACAGGCAGGCAGTGGACAGATTGGACGTCAAATAAACACACAGGCTGAAAGCAGATCAAACTCCCTCAGCGGATGAGTGGCTCAGATATACTCCAAGTGACCTGAAGGGGGAAAGCAGGGCTAGCTTTGGGGCCTATTGTCCACCAGACTGTTTCATAACAGTCGTCCCCACCGAGAACTTTATCAGTAGGGGTGAGAGCGCAGGGGAGAGAGGCATCGGGACAAACAGTGTTTCATCTGGTAATTAAAGGAGGAATAACGATATCCTTTGTGTGAGAGCTATTCAGGGAACACAGAGAGGAAGGACAAAGAAGGCCACCAGAACTCTCTGTGCATTCTCATTGAACATGGATGGGTCACTGCTGGCCTCTCAGCCTGTATGCAGACTCACCCATCCCTGCTGTGACACCAACTTGCAGAAATTCGGTTTACAGGCTCTCATATTTGTTCCACTGACCTACTTCTCCTGCTTTTCACATGAACTTTTGAAAAGGTCTAAAAAATCCACAATTAAGGCAATTCAGCAAAACTCACAAGGTTCATTAAAAAAGTGTAGCTTTGAGAATCACAGACTATACATACCTGTGGCACTTCTGGTTATAGCTTGTCAACAGCAATGTGACAGGATTTCACACAACATTTATGCTGCTATACTATTTTCAAACTAACTAAACTTCAGTTTGATTCCTAAATGTTTTTGTTTTTTTGGATAACCAAAGTATATGAAAAATAAAAATAATCTGTAGGATTTATAGGAATGAAGTTGTCCAAAGCTGTCTGGCCCTTTGTAACACTTGAACAGGCCCTTAGCAATCGATGGTGAAATGGTGCCAAGGGAGTCTTCGACATGGCCAAAGGAGAAAGTTTCGTTCAGCTCTTTCTAAATTTTCGGCCAGGACCCAAAATGCGGGAGACTTGACTTGTTTTAGGAACTCAAAGCTTTATTTAAGAAAAACGAAACATTGTAAGCACAAACCAACTGGGAAAAAAGAAGGGATAAATTAAGAGAATAGTCAGGATGAACTAAAAACCAGGCATGTGACTACACTGAGGATAATAAACTGAAATTAAGACAAATGTGGTTGATCATCACCTTGACCCTGGTGAAGGGGATTACAGAAAAATAACAATGATCAAGGAAACATATCGGAAAAGAAACTAAAGGGTGCAGTTCCTCACACTTTCAGCCACATTGGAATGGTTTAAAGCATGAACTACCAAGAGGTTACATCACACATCAGTGATTATTGTTGTTCTTATATTTTTAAGTGATAATTATTATCTAGCTGCTATTTTTAATAGAGCTATGGTAATAACATGATTTACCCTTTTTTAGGTCAATAATTTTTAATTAATTCTATTCTATCACTACCTTTAAACCAGTTCTTAGCATAGATTAAGTTGTCTCTCCCTGTAGGAGCTGGAAGCAGATTTCCTCTTCTCATCAATCATTGCAGTTGATGCAAGTTTGGAGGACGTAGTACAGCCTCAAATCATCACACTACCACCACCGTGTTTGACTGTTGCTATGATGTTCTCCTAATTAAAGCCTTTGTTGTTTGTTTTGCAACAGAATCAAAACCTCCCACAAAGGCCCCCTTCTGTCCTAATACAACACAAAATATATGTCTCAAGCGGTGATCCAGATGCGGGTGACCGATGCAGAGTGGACCCTGCCTTCACATGGCAGTAGATAGGTTGGCTCCATGACCTTTCAGGGCAACCACGTGACCCTGAAAGGTATGAGCAGGTTTAGAGGATGGATGGATGATCCAGATGTATTTCTATGATGTATTTCTTGCTCTACAGTGTCTTTCTCTTAAGCAAAAAAAGTCCAACACATCAATTTTTCCTGGTCTTTTTTAAAAAGAAATGTACCCATGAACCTCATGGAGTTTCTGTTCTTACAGTATGTGCCAGTCTATTGCAGGGCAGATTGCAATTTTTATAAGGTTTTTTTTCTTTCAAGAGCCTAGTTTGGAACACTTCATAAAAATTCAGAGTTTTATTTAGGCTACTTTTTCCAGATAAAACTGCGGATCAACTATGTTTTAAACATTTCACAATGGCCCCATGAGGTTATAGGTCCATCTAAATGCATGAAAAGGCAGAAGAGAAGAGTTTGGCCGAACAAATTCTCAAAAAATTCTTCATTCAAGAAAAATGCTGATGCTTTTGCACATTCCTAGCCTAAAGTAAATGATAAACACTGATTGTAAGAAAAAGAGCGGCAGCTCTTCATTGTTCTCCCAGATTTTCTGCAGAATTAAGCTGCAGCCTCTCCTCCTCTAATCCGGTTGTCATGACGTTGCTGTAGAGTAAATATGAGTCCAGTCAGATGGTTCCCAAGTCGATATGTGATGGATTAAAGCCCACACATCGGAAGATCCTTGAAAGTTTGCACAGTGATGTGTCTAAGAAAAAACACACTGTTCCCTACTGATGATACTTGAGTAAATATGTTTTTTTTTTAACAGAATTCTTTATTCAAATGTTGAGAGGGTGACCTTATAAGAAAAACATACTACCTCCAGGGTGAGGTGTGGTTTAGTTCTTTGTGGGGATCTGATGTGATTTATTTTGAGTTTTGTCAATTTGTGAATCACAAAGGTGTTAAGCTCTGAATTCAGCATTGGGAAGATTAGGCAGACTGATTCGTTATCTCGGGAAAATCCAATGCAGGGTACATCTGAGCTAATCCTTCACATCCTCAACACGGGAAGCTCTTTAAGCGCATTAAACTGCACTTCCTTTGTTTTAATCTGAACGGCTCTTGAATGCCCCTTAAACACGTAACAGCAGCTGCTGCAGTCAGTCTAGACGCTAAGCTGTCATCTCCTATTAAATATCTTTACTTTTTTGAGTGCAGGTGTTGGGTGACCTTCAATCAATACAAACCAGAACAGAAGAATCTGCAGGTATAACAGCTTTCATTCAGTCAGTGCTTCAATCTGCAAATGATTTTATCCACAGACATACTTACAGTGACTCAGGCAGAGTGACAAGAACAACAACATCAAGGCAACTTAGGACACTGGAATAGCAACACGCACAGTTCAGTATTCAAACCTCTTGTCCTATATAACTGTGATTTTCTAATTTTCTGTATTTTCATTGGTCCTTTTCGGTGATGTCTCTTGTGTTGAGGGTCCTGGAAGCATGCAGTCTGAGTTCTCCACCTTGTGGTCACTTTGCAGCGGTGCATGCAGTGCAAAGTTCATGAATGTCTTTAGAAATGATCAGGACCTCCTTGAGATTTCTTGTGACCCTTCCTTTGAAACCAGGTTGGGTTTTTGTCCTTTTTTCCCTTCCCACTTAAGTCGAGTGGAATCTCCTCTGCACAAATAAAAGAGCAGCCCCGCAGTTTCTCTGCAGTTTCTAGAGGGAAACAGGCAGGCAGGAAACAAACCCGTTTCTCTGCCATCACAGCAGATCTTAAATGCAGCTGTCGCACCTAGGTCTCATTCCGTCTGAGTTTTCTCTCCTGGATGTTCTTCCCCATGTTCATGGTCATGGTAGCCACT
This sequence comes from Oryzias curvinotus, assembly GCA_023969325.1. Taxonomy (NCBI): domain Eukaryota; kingdom Metazoa; phylum Chordata; class Actinopteri; order Beloniformes; family Adrianichthyidae; genus Oryzias; species Oryzias curvinotus. Next base: position 43,293,382 of record CM043722.1, read on the forward strand.
GCATAGGTGGATAGGATCACGATGGTGCTCCCTACAAACTGAGACGAGGCCCCTCTCTTCGTCACCAACCTCAGTCCTTGCCTGTGTAAGTGAGCCTCTGCGTTCCCCACCATCTGAGCGACGGGCTCCATGGGTTTTGTTCGGACGGACAGCTCCATCAGATGTTGATTCTTCTGTCTGTTTAATGGGATGCGGCTTCTTTCCTGCTGCAGCTCAGTACACCTGCACACCTGCTTCCTCACAAGCCCCTATATCTACTCAGCCATGTGTGCTCACGTCAAATCCTCAAACTCGGTTGGGTGCCAGACTGCGTCAAGGATGAATTAGGTCTTCTGCCTGCTGTTCAAACTGAGCGGGCCGAATTTATCAATGGAACTAGACTGAGGTTATAAATTTCCCGCCTCAGACTGAGGACAAATGTCAGAGCCAGGCAGGGCATAACCTGTAAGAACCTGCTTGTTTGTTTAATTTTCTAAATTAAAGTGATAATTGAATACCAAGGTTAAACAAACAAACCAAAACAAGTTTATTTGATAGCTCATTGTTAGTCTTTCATTGCATCAGTTCTCTAAAGAAAACTATACTGTTTTTATCAAGCAATTTGGTAGTTTTAATTATAAAATAAATAGCTTCTGGTAAACATTAATGACACTTTAAATAATATTTGTAATTTAAAATATTCATTCATTCATTCATTCATTTTCTAATCCGTTTTTTTCCCTTTCGGGGTCACGGGGCTGCCGGAGCCCATCCCGGCCACTCATGAGCGAAGGCAGGGGACAACCTGAACAGGTCGCTAGTCTGTTGCAGGGAAGAATTTCAACAATCACACATCCATTCACTCTCACAGTCACACCTAGGGACAATTTAGAGTTGCCAATTAACCTATGAAGCATGTTTTTGGACAGTGGGAGGAAGCCGGAGACCCCGGAGAAAACCCACGCATACACGGGGAGAACATGCAAACTCCACACAGAAAGGTCCCCTGTTGATATTGATTTTCACGTCCCCCAGCCGGGACTTGAACCGGAGGCCTTCTTGCTGTGAGGCAAGAGCGCTAACCACTGCGCCACCGTGCAGCCCATTTAAAATAAATGTAAGAAAATCAATTGAACAGAAAGCTAATTGTGCATCTAAATGATCTGTTTCTGTTTCTTATTTGTAAATAAATGTTAAAACTCTTTTCAGAACTTTTGCTGATACCAGAATTACACCTTTTTGTTTTTAAACTTGTTACTTTATTTGGTTTTGTTTTTCCTGCCAGTCACCAATAGGGGTTTAAAATTATGATTTTATTTAAACTATTATGACTGACTGACTGACTGATCCATGTGATGACACATAACAGATAAAAGATGCAGAAAATATACTGTCTGTCTATGTTTTCAGAAAAAATGTAAACTCTGAAAATCTTTTGTCAACTTTGACAAAGATGTAGAGAAGATACTGAATCCATATGAATTAAAGTTAGTAAAACATTGCAGTAATTTTGCAGCAATTAGAAAAAAGAATTACTAGATTTAAGATCAAAGATCAGTGAAAAATTGCCAAATGAATGCATTGTGATGTCATGCAAAGAGACTTCAGATTTTTACTCCATCTCAGCAGATGATGAAACAGTTATGCTGCATTTACTTTTGTTACATTTCAGGAGGAATGTCAGTGAAAATTTCAATATTTCCATATCTAGAATTGAACACTGCAAAGAAAATTATAAAATATGTTAAAAAATGGTCAAAAAATAGGTTCCCAGTGGATGCAGACTATTTCAATTATTGTGCAAAAGGTGTTCAGAACAGATTGTTGGATTTTTTCAGGTGGGGCTTTAATTAAAGTTTTCATGGTTCCTGTTGACGGTGACAGCAGGTCTGTCAGCACGGCGCCTCCTGTCTGAGACTGTACGTGTAATTCATCATAGCTGAGTGGAAAACATTCCAGCCTTCCATTTCAAACTGAAACGTTTGTTGAAAAATAAGATTGATCATTTAAAATAACAAATCATGAGACTCTGTGGTAATTTAAAGAATGGTGATGCAAATAATCATGTGACGTACATAATATAATAGAAACTGTAAAAAAAAGATTGGCTAAAGGGAATTTTTCACAATATACACTGCTGAGAAGGAGAGGATAGTCAAACTTCTAGCAGTGGAGATGCAGAAAACTCCAGCAACAAAGACCTTTAATGGGATACTTGATTTTGTGTTGGTTTGGTGCAACAGTTGTTATTGTTGGAAAGTTCACTCAGCTGCCCCTTGCTGCCATAGATTTAATTAAGAGGAAAAGAAATCAGTCCCAAAATGAAGTTCTGCCCCGACATCTGGGCCTGAGTGGGAAAATCTGCATTAAGAGTGTCTATTTTCAAGGATAAAATCTCAGTGGAAATTATTTATACACAAAAATAGGAAACCTAAAGGGGAGAAGATGTTTTCAAGATGGAAAAAATAACTCCCTTTATTGTGCAAGGCTCTAAAGTTCCTATTTTTATCTTCATTGTCCTCAAAGTCTTACGCTAAATCTGTTTTAATGCTCCAATATCCAACCCTTGGAGGATTTATCATATCTAATTTCCTCTGCTCACACAAGAAAAAGAAAATGAAATACTACACTAAAGGAAAGGTCCTGCAAGATTTGATCAGATTCCGTATCAGACTTTAAATTGATGCCAACAGGACACAAATGGGAATTCTGAAGCTGTGCTATGTTGCCATGAGGGCGATGCATCACACGACAGAACACCAGACAGATTCATGTCTGCATTGCAAACACGGTCTCCGCAGCAGCAGACAGATGGCCCAAGACAATCCTGACAAGCGGCACTGTTTGTTCCATAACTCCTCTTCCAAAAACGACACCTCAGGAGAACATTAATTGACAAGACAAATCATGATGTTTCTTTCCTGTTTCTTCCATTCCTGCGCTCAGGTTTGCTGCAGAACACATCCCAGCACCTCTTTGCATTTATCTGCCACATGTACCTTTCAACAAACCTTTTTCCTCATCTCAGTGGAGACAGTGTGGGCCTAAAGCTGCAGCTTGTGCTTCGTTTTGGATGCCGCTGTGTGTGCACTCTTTCAGGCCTGTTTACGTCATTCTAATGGGCTTAGCTGTGTGCTTCAGTCTTTTCATCAAGTGTCTGAGGACTGAAAGCACAGGCTGGGTCTCTGCCAGTCCTGCTTTAAGACTGCACCCCATTTCACATCTACATTGAATCCAATACTTGCTTGCATGGAAGCTATTAGAACAAGCCCTCCTGCAGATGAGAACATCTCCTGTGACACAGTATCTGATTAAAAAAATACCAAGAAGTTTCTGCCATTTTCCTTCACACCTCCTGGGTGAAACTTATTGTTCCTCCACAGATGAAGTACATAACCCATATGAATACTTTTCCTTCTGTTTAGCAGCAAAGGCATGAAATCGTCTGATTCATTGTGTCCTCTTTTCATGTTGTATCCCAGAAAAAAAAAGGATAAATCAGATCACAGAAGATCTGTGACTTTGATTATAGTTTTTTTTTAGTTTTCATTTAATACATTGTTTGACTTTTAAATTTAATTTGGAATGTTTCAAGCTTCTTTGAAATAAAACCTTTCTCAAAAGAAAGATGTTGGACCTGACCCCCATCTCTTACTGCAAAACAGCCCCTCCACATATAGATCAAACATTCTGGAAATTATTTTTTGTCTTCAAATTAGCAAAAAAAAAATCTGCAAATGGGATAAGAAAAATGGTCTTAAGAAGATCTCCAGTCTCTAGACTGTCAAGCTAAGATTATTTTTGCTGTTGAAAAACTTTCTTGAAAAGTATTTTTTTTCTTGCAAGACATTTTCTTTTTAAAAAAGGGTATTTTTGCTTTCTCAAGATTCAGTTTTTGCAGTTTTCAAATATGCCGTTGAGTTCTGACAGAAAGTTTCATGGTGGAGAGTTCAAGATAGTGAGCAAAGCAATGTTTTATCGATGCCGAAATCAAAACAAATTTGCTCCAACAGTTGATCGAATCTAAAGGTTGACTCCCATACCCACTTTACATTTTTATATTTTTAAATCCAGTTATGAGCTCCTGACCGGCAGCACCTGTGAGCATGGCTTGGTGGTCAGGTGTTGGATGCAGGAATCAAGACGTTATCTGATCTATATTGGAGAACTGATGCTCCCAAATCCCAAGCTGCAACAAGGTTTAGAGTGAGCTAAAAACCGAAGACAAAGTTCCAGCCAGCAAACAAGCACTGGCTACCACCCAAATTAATCTAATTTGAGTCACAGTCTGTGAGTGTGTTTAACGCTGACCCTAGCGTGACCCTGTGATCGCCTTAGATTAAGCTGTTCCTCCGTTCTAGCTCATCTGATGCACACGAGGAGCACAGATAGATCTAAGTAAGCACTTCATGGATATCTCAAAAAAGACAAAAAGATCAGAATCCTTTACTTAAGATACTAAATTAACCCACCTAAATTCATTCTGGAATTCAAAATGTGCTAAAGGTTTTGGAGAATTACAGAAAGATTGGTGGTTGAGTCCATCTGTAGTGCTTTGACTCACCACAAGAGGTCATGGTTGGGATTTATTGTGAAGTGACTCCACCAGGAAAACATGGTCATCATTAAATGCATTGACGTCTCACAAACACAGAGAAAATGTAAACGAAATGGAAGCAATTTAACTAATAAACAAACAAACAAACAAACAAATAAATACATAAACAAAACAGTCAGCACTTAAAGGCTGCATTATTAAAAGTGAATAAATGGACCCAGCTTGTGAATCTAAATGTTTCTCAGTCCAGAATCTTTCATTTGTTGGTTTTTGTCTACTGAGCTTAGTTCTGAGTGTGGCTGCAGTTTTTGCACAGACAACAATAATATTAAAAGTTACAATGAGGCCAAAACCTACATTTTTGTTTTGCTTTTTTCTTGGGTTTTTGTGCTTTTTTTCAAGTTACTAGTTGTTTTATTTGGGTTCTGTTCATTTTTTGAGTTTCTGTTCTGCCTGTATTAGGATCGGGATTCCCGCTGTTTAAAGAAATTATTGTTTCCCAAAATTCAAGGAACATTTTTTAATAAAGAATATATGATGCATTATTTTGAAAACTTTGGTGTTTTTTTTTTACTGTTCACTCTATTCTTTTAAATCAATTTCCAAATAACAAGTATAAAAGGACCCAAAATGACAACATATCACTGTAGGTGGACTAATTGGTTCTCTAAGGTTTTAACACTTGATTCTTAATCAAAATAATTCTTTTCAAACTCAGTTTATGTATAAAAAACTGTCTGACTGGATACAGATCCTTTGTCTTTTTTACCTCAGATTTCAGTTTTAATGGACTGTTTTGTGTTGCTGCGTGTATCTTCAGTTTTCACCTCACTACAGATTTTATGAAGAGAAATGAAAATCTGAGATTATTTCATCAAATCAAATCAAATTTAATTTGTAAAGCACTTTTCATATAAAAGCATAACACAAAGTGCTTGAAATGAATGAAGGTAATTGCCTAAACATCCTGCACAAAAAAATATCTTAAAAATGTTCAATTTATTAGATGTAACATCCTTTTTATGTAGTTTTAGATAAGTTTACTTAAGGTTTGCAGCGTTTGAAAATCTTTATCTTGAATGAAATGGTTTTCACGAAGGAAGCAGCAGCTCTGTGGTTGTTTGAGAACCAATAAGCTTCAAAACTGAACACCATGAAAAGAAATCATCTCAACTGAAGGAAAACATGACTTTTCAGTAGAAGCCATGGATCTGACCCCGAGCAAAGTCTGTTGGAAAGAACGAACAATACGAACAGAAACCAGGTTTGAACAGTTAACACATTGGTGTAACAACAGGCAACCCAGCATAGAATCAAAGACCATGATCACAAAGAAACTCAAAAGAAGGAACACATAAAAGCTTTGAATTTGGGTTATTTCATCTAATCTAATTACATCTAATTATAGTTGAAGACTTTGGAAATCATTGGTTGGTTCTTGATTTTTGGTTTTAGGCATTTGATATTTTGATTTAAAAACTCCAAAATGTTATTTACCTTAAAACATCTATTTATTATTAGTCATTCAAGCTTTACTCATGAACAACTCCTTTGAAAATTAATTAATTAAAAGCCTTTTTTGTTTATTTTGTCTTTTTTTTTTTACCAAGGTAAATAAACTGAGTACAAATTTCATGAACATTTCTGCTTCTATAGATTTGTTTTATCCGTTTCAGAGACTCTTTGCCCTGCAGAAGGTATGAACCTTTATGTTTTCCGCTGAAGCAGGGCGCAGTGAGGAGCAGCAGCTGCTGCACGGCTGGTTTTGCAGTCCTGCAGCAGCTGGACGCGCCGGGAGGCCGTCATCCAGAATTCCCCGGTGATCAGCTGTCACGCTCTGCGCATCAGTGTTCGTGGAGTATGTTTGACATCCATGTGCGCTTTCCTGCCCCCCCAGGTTACTGGACTGGAAAACTGTGTGCTCATATTAAATTGATACACATCCTTAGCAACCTTTTGGTGGATGCACACTACATTGGGTCTAGACTTGCTCCAGAGTTTAGTAATTCCACTGGCAAGCAACTAACTAAAAAAAAAAATCTTTCAAGATTTTCTGCTCAAACTTGAGAGTAGGTTGGATCTTAATTTTTCTCTCCCTTTATTTTTGGTTATTTGACTGTTGTTTTTGTTACTTTCCAGATGCATGTCACAACGACCGTAATGATCCCTCTGTCAGAGGTCCCAGTTGTCAGAGCCTGCACAAAAACAGTGACGTTTCCATCAGCTCTCCTCAACTCTTTTGAGGAATTCAGAAACAGTATGTTAACTTCTCTGAAGTGTGGTGCAGGTTTTCAAAGATGCTTGACTCAGTGTTTCAAAGATTTTTGCAAAGCCCTCAACCAGACTTTTGCACAAACACATTTAATGGGTCAAACACGAAGAAGTAAAGTTTTACAAAACACCAATGGTGATTATTAACCATTTATTTGCTTGAGGGGGGGACAGGACTTTGTAAGTTCTTTTCATATTGTTAGTTTTTGTTCCATCCTGCTGTGATGACACGCAGAGTTCAGTACAGAAATGTCAATGTCTTGGCCATGCTTTTCCGATGTCCCACAAGGGTTGAACAGTTGGGACAGGTCTGAGTCAGAGAGACAACAAGCCACAGAGGGAAGAACCAGTCCAACAGTTTCCTGCTCTGCCTGGTTAAAGTTAGATTGTTTTCCACTGCCTACAGCACAAAAAAATCAAACAAAAATCCATCCATCCATCCATCTTCTTCTGCTCATCTGGGAGGCAGCAGTCTAAACAGGACCTGTGAAGACCTCGAGGTGTCCAGGAGGCCAGCCAAGAGACATAGTCTCTCCAGTGTGTTCTGGGTCTTCCCCAAGGCCTCTGCCCATGCCCGGAACACCTCCCCAGGAAGACATCCGGACTAGATGCCCAAGCCACCTAAACTGTCTCAGCCGGTTGTACCCGGTACATCGTTTTTCAGTCATTACCCAGAGATCATGACCATAGGTAAGTATTGGAATGAAGATCGATTGGTAAATTGAGAGCTTTGGTCTTCCCTCACTTGTGCACATGACCCCAAGATATTTAAGCTCCTTCACTTGGGGCATGAACACTACTTTTATACGGTTAAGAACCGTGACCTCAAACTCAGTGGTGCTGACCATCATTCCTACCACTTCACACTTTCGCAAACTGTCCCAATGCATGCTGGAAATCCCATCTTGATGATGCAAATAGGACAACATCATCTGCAAAGAGCAGAGAGGAAATCATGTGATCCCCAAACCAGACCCCCTCCGGCCCCTGTGCACCAAGCCAAAGCTGTAAGCCGAATCCTCAGTCAGAGATCTGTCACCCACCAGGAGACTGAGGGAAAAAACTACTTGAAATGAGCCAGAAACACCACCAGCATTGAGCTAGTGCCACTAGCACAGGAAAACACTGTTTACAATAAATGGTGATGGTTTGTCATGCAAACTTCTTACTTTCTAACATATTTTTTCACTAGCAGTTACTGAGGGAGCTCATCTGACTATGCTGGCGTTCCCCAGTTACATAGAGTTTGATCTTTTTTTAAATAAAATAACAGATATGAAAAATGTACACCTGGTTGCTGATATGTTGACGTAAGACTCAGTCATTCGGTAGCCAATGAGCTACTGGATGTTGGGGATGTCCCGCCTCCCCTCCCATTGATTGGCATCTCCCCAATTTGATGTGTCCATGATTTGACAGGTTTTAGGATCACAACCACAAAAAAATAAAAAGAAACTGTCACCTGAGATATATGACCTGGGTTATTTCTTTCAGTTGCAAATGATGGGTTTTGGTTCTTAATTTATTCATTGTGATTCGCTAATTTAGGGTTTTAATTTGCAATACATTAGGCGCCGAATTGACACAACACACAACTAAGTGACTGAGTCAATGGGCTGCTGCCTGAGTAAAGATTCTGCATCTGATGTTTAATAGAAGCAAATGATCAGAGAGAGACCTGCAGGCAAACAATAGTCTGTAATTTTATGAACTAGAACATAACTGTTCTTGCAGGTTGATGCCTGGGTTTGATGGGATTCTTTGAACTCCTATTGTTGCAGGGATGAACAGTTCAGCCACATCAGTTCAATCTCAGAACGAAACCCAGCAGCTGTTACTCTTTAAACTCAAAAGGATTACAATTTCATTATGCAAGAGGATGTGAAAGCAGCTTTCTGTTATCTGCGGAGGCTCAGCTCCAGCAGTTCAGTCAAAGCATCAATAACAGCATTTTGGAACATTTAGAAGGAGTTTTGCTGCAACAGACAAGCTCAAAGTTTCCACAGCAGGAGTCTTTCGGCTCTTTTGCCTGTCTCTGTGATCCCCGTGTTGCAGCTGTGACAGAGGAGTGGAAAGACAACAAGGCTTTGTGTGCATTTGTGTGCATGAGAGGCGAGCTGACAGCGATGGGAGAGTTTGGTCTGTTAGTCAGGGTTTACACAGCATACAAGCTGCAGAAAAAAAACACAGCCATCAGCACAGAGACCATCTGACTGTGACTGCCAGCCAGACAGTGCTGGCAGCTCCATTTAATCCTACAAATAACAGCCTGCTTACTGAGCTTTTTTGCTTCTTCTTCTTCTTTTTTGGACTTTATTTGTGCATCTCTGAACAAACTCTGACTCAGCTGAGAAAGAAAAAACAAAATCACCCTTGAAAACAGTGAGCTTGTAGGATTGCAATCTACACAAGGGAATGTACCAACAGTAAAAAGCTAAAATACAATAAAATAAATAAATATATTTATGACAATCCTTTTATTAAGAGCAAGGCAACTACTTTAAAAGACATTATGACTCATCAGTTGACCTTAAAAAGAAGTCAGGCTGTATCCTTGAAGATGTCTTACAATAAGTATCTTCGTTCTGCTGCCAGACTAATCCATCCATCCATCCATCCATCCACCTTCTGAACTCACTAAGTCCCTTTCAGGGTCACAGGGCTGCTGGAACCAACACAACTTAGGCAAAGGTGGAATTCACCCTCAACAGGTCACCAGTCTGTTGTAGAGCCATACAATCACACCTGGGACAATTGAGAGACACCAACTACCCTATGCAGCATGTTTTTGGACTGTGGGAGTAAACCGGAGTGCCTGGAGAAAACCCACACATGCATGGGGAGAACATGCAAACTTCACACAGAAAAGTCTCAGCTGGGATTTGAACCAGGACCTTCTCGCTGTGAGGCGAGAGTGCTAACCAAGGATGTCAGCAGGTCGCTGGGGTTAACAAGTGAGCACCCACTCAGCGATCTGTATTTTGAGACAGCTCGACACGGTGCCCCTGTGTTCTGGAACCACCGCCCTCTTAATCTGCTCCCATACCTACTGCTTTATAAACATAAGCTGCCTAATCAGTCAGCAACAGGCAATCGCCACACTGTTCACCCAACCATTATTTTGATGAATAATGGTTGGGTGAAACGTAGGAGAAAAATATGCCCAATTAGAGAAGTCGTAGGCTTGTTGGTAATGCTAGACTCCATGCGAAAGATGTAGAAAAGTAAAGGAAGATGAAATAATAGGAAAAAGAAAGAACAAGGTGAATGAAAATTGGCAATGCTGGTCTCTCCAAACAAACAGTTTTCTTAAATCACAACAACCATGTATCCATTCTTTCCCCATCAATTTAGTTAAATGGCACAAAAACCAAAAACTCCCAAATTAAACTGATGTCTGTCTGGCTCTTCCCTCTGCATGGTGTGCCTGGGCCAAGGGGGGAGACAGAAAACAGTTGGTAACAGTACCGTGCAATGTCTAAACTACTGCTGCCAAGTTGGTGACCTGGTGCGCCATGCTGATGACTCCTTTCTTGTGATATGCCGGCAATGCAAAATTTTTTCTCTGAAGAGTACACTTCTAAATCTGAAAATCTCCCAACCATTTCATACTACAGAATTAAGTCCCTATTTGGCCCAAGTTTGAGTTTCAACGCGCGTTCAATGGACGTTTTGTAAGCAGAGCCTAAAAAAGGTTCCTAGAAACACACAAAAGCAAAGAGTTTTGAGCCCCAAATGTGCATGAATGTGTATTTACAGAGGCTTTTTTTTAGAAGTGTTCAAGCAACCTGTGAAGCTTTACCTTAGGATGTTGGCCAATAACGCAAGAGGGATCACAGTTTAGGTACAGATGGATGTCGGCGTTCTTAATGTAATGTAAAGTGCTTTGTTCAATTTCTAAACTCTGTGTTAAGGTGCTTCATAAATTACAGTGAGGATGATGATGAACCACCTCAGAGCACAACATATGAGACTTCATAACAGAGAAGATCACAGCGAAGTCGAAGGAGAAGAGCGGACTTTACACAAAAGAAATATCTAGGCCATTTATGCTAATTCGAAAAATAAGGGAAACTAAAGATAAAATTCATTCATTCATTTTCATTCATTTTCTATACCGTTTATTCCCTTTTGGGGTCACGGGGCTGCCGGAGCCTATCCCAGCCACTTGGGCGAAGGCGGGGGATGCACTGGACAGGTCGCCAGTCTGTCGCAGGGTAGAATGTCCTCAATCACACACCCATTCACTCTCACACTCACACCTATGGACAATTTAGAGTTGCCAATTAACCTATGAAGCATGTTTTTGGACGGTGGGAGGAAGCCGGAGATCCCGGAGAGAACCCACGCATGTACAGGGAGAACATGCAAACTCCACACAGAAAGGTCCCCCACTGTTTTTCATGTCCCCGAGGCGGGACTTGAACCAGGGGCCTTCTTGCTGTGAGGCAAGAGCGCTAACCACTGTTCCACCGGGCGCAAAATGCTTTTGAATATATTTTCTGATGATTTGTTGAATCCTTTGTTTGATAGATATCTCTGACACGCAAATGTTTGAGAGTTGAATCAGTAACTGGTTAGACTGAACCACTTTGATCTGATCCTGAGCTGTGCAAAGTAACATATAAAATATTTCCACAGCTTCCCTTCCACCTTCAGAGCAGCTTGGCCCAGCACGGACTGTGTGGGTTATGTTTCTGGCTGCTTCATGGCAGATGTCCCGCTCCGATGATGTCAGGCCTGTTTGGGCGGCATATGTTACATGGAAACTGTGTGAAAGTCCTAATCCACAGAATGGTGTTATGTAATGTCTTTGCCAAATGAAAAACAATCAGTGAGTCCTGAGAGAGAGATGATTTTTTCGGAAAACAAAGATTTTGATATTTTCAGGAGACTTATTTGCAGTTTTACCTCATTTTATTGTCCTCTGATGCATTTCTGTGTTTGAAATCATTTTTGGGGTTCAAAAAATAGTCTGATTTGGTTACAATAATGTAAGAATGACTGTGAGTTGAGTATTCCCTCCAACATTTTCAAGTAAGTCATCTCAAGATAATTACAGCATTGCATTTGAGGTTTATTGTTGTATGAAGAGCAAATTGAATAAAGCTAATCAAATCAAAACTAAGTGCAAAGTATTTGATGGACACTGACTTCACTCTTGGTCTGAAGAACAGCAAGATTTATGAGTAAAAAAACAAGTTTATGTTACGTGGGGGGAATGAAGGAAGCACCCAGGCACAGAGAGGATGAGGAGGCAGAAGGTTCCAGGGAAACAGGAACTTTAATAAAGTAAAACAGGCTAACGAAACCAAAAACCACTGCCGAGCAGGCTGGAAGAACTCAAAACTCGAAATACACTTGAAACACTTGAAACATTGGAACCACTAGAAACAGGGAAACATTAACTTGCAAACTATGGAGGGGCACAGGAGGAAGGGAAAGACAGAACTTAAATACATACAGACAAACAAGACAGGTGGAAACAATCAGGGCAGGTTGGGACCAAATGCTAAACTCGACACAACAACAAAACAGGAGACCTTACAAAATAAAACAGGAAGTAACTCAAACCAAGATAGAACAACAAAGAACCAAAACACAAAGGCAAAAAAAAACTGAAACCGTGACATTTTAATATTGAAAGATTTACTTAAAATCAGTCTACCATCATCTTAGAGATATTTTAAAGTTTAAAAATCTGATGTCTTAGCAGGACTTGGAGAAACTGGGTTATGTATTCACCTTTAGTCTACTTCAGTGTTTTTCAACCACTGTGCCGCGACACACTAGTGTGCCGTGGGAGATGGTCAAGTGTGCCGTGGGAAATTGCCCTCATTAACTGATATAAAAACATTTTCCATCTCCAGGATTTCAGCTCTCTGTTCATCCAAACAGGCCCTGATAAAACACTGAGGAGTTAGGAATATAAAAGATCGTAAAACTACTTTTTCTTTGCGTTTATTTTATTTTATTAAAGACATTTTGATAAGAATGACGTACCGCGATTCAGCTGCAGCTCCGGCTGTATTTTGGAAAAGTCCCGCCCCTTTAATTGTCTCCACTAATCATTCTTGAAGGCTTAATCACATGTCATCAGTCTGACCAATCAAAAGTGGTTAAAGTCTTCACTTCCTTGTCCCGATTTAGCTCGTAAAGTCGCTCAGTTCCAACAAAAATACCAGCTAAAGCTCGTCTTTAGCGGTGTAGCTTTCCACAGAATCCGGGATCAGACCGTGGAACAAGAGAACAAAACCATGAAGCTCAGAGACGCGATCTCCGCCGGTCGTTTAATGCACTACATCTCCCATGATGCATTGGGTTGTGAGAGTGACCGCGCACAAGATCTGTTGTTAAACGTCTTGAAACCAACGAACACACATCAAACTGTTTTCAAATCTTCTAACGTAACTTTTATTGCATCTTGACTATTGTAACAGTGTTTTAATGGACTTAATTGAAACTCAGAGCTCACGTTCTCACAAGGGCAGACAAAGTAGACCACATCAGTCCAGTTCTGAGGTCTTTACACTGGCTGCCTGTCTACCAGAGGATAGATCCTAAAATTCTGTTGGTCTGGCACCAAAATACATGATTGACTTCCTCTAGTCATCTAGATCTGTCCTTTTGTCAGCTCACAGAGTCAAAGGTCAACATAGAGAAGCTGCATTCAGCTTCTATGCTCCACAGACCTGGAACAGACATCCAGAAAGCCTCAGATCAGCTGGAATGCTCAGTTTATTTAAATCCAGTTTAAATCTCAGCTGTATTTGTTTTTTGGAATTTTGCATAATTTTACCATTATAAGTGCGCTGCTTATGTAATATAAAGGTTATTCATCAGTGGTACATGCATAAAAAGTCTGTTCGCCATGAGTGGACACTACTACCAAAAGTGTTCACTCACCCTCCCAAATGATCAGAATCAGGTGTCCTAATCACTTGGCCTGGCCACAGGTGTATCAAAACAATCACTCAGCCATGAAGACTGTTTTCACAAACATTTGTGGAAGAATGGGCCACTCTGAGGCGTAAACTGATGGAGAGGGGTCAGCAGATGCTGAAGCGCAAAGAGGTCACTGACTTTCTGTACAGTCAATGGCTACAAAGCTCCAAACTTCATGTGTGACCTTCAGATTAGCCCAACTGCAGATTGGAATGGGTTTCCATGGCCGAGCAGCTGCATCTAAGTCACACATCACCAAGTGCAATGCAAAGCGTCGGATGCAGTGGTGTAAAGCACACCGCCACTGGACACTAAAGTAGAGGAGACGTGTTCTCTGGAGAGATAAATCCCGCTTTTCCATCTGGCAATCTGATGGATGAGTCTGGGTTTGGAGGTTGCCAGGAGAACGGTAAATTTCAGACTGCATTGTGCCAATCATGAAATTTAGTGGTGGAGGAATTATGGTGTGGGGTTTCTTTTCAGGACTTGGGCTTGACCCCTTAGTTCCAGTGAAAGGAACTCTGAATGCTCCAGCATACCAAAACATTTTGGACAATTCCATGTTCCCAACCTTGTGGGAACAGGTTGGAGCTGCACTTTCCTCTTCCAACATGACTGTGCACCAGAGCACAAAGCAAAGTCCATAAAGACATGGATGACAGAGTCTGGTTTGGACGAACATGACTGGCCTGTGCAGAGTCCTGACCTGAACCTGATAGAACACCTTTGGGCTGAATTAAAGCAGAGACTGAGAGCCAGACCTTCTCCACCAACATCAGTGTGTGACCTCACCAATGCACTTTTGGAAGAATGGTCAGAAAGTCCTAGAAACACACCCCTCAACCTTGAGGACAGCCTTCCCAGAAGAGTAGAAGCTGTAATAGCTGCTAAAGGTGGACCGACAACATATTGAACTCTAGGGGTTAGGAATGGGATGGCACTTCAGTTCATGTGTGAGTCAAGACAGGTGAGCCAATACACACATAGTGTATGCAGAACCGTCATGGAAAATCATATATTTGAATATGTATCTTGAAAAACATCATTTTATTTGCATAAGATTACATAATATTTGCGTATAAACCAAGTTAAACACACGTAAGCTTCAAAATTCTCAATTGACCAAAAATCCTGAACAGTTCAAAACCGAATTCACATAAAGACCCGTTGGCCGAACCCCTCCACCGACATCTGCGCACATCGACGAATGATGAATGCAGGAAACACTTATGAATTATGTATATCATGCGTGTATCACAAAAGGCCGAAATGTCATATGTGGAAAATGTGCAGAATGCAAGTAGTGGCTGTGTGACACGGCCTTTAAAGGCTTTCTTTCTCATTTAACTTCACTGAAAAAATCCACGTATTTGGTGGAGCGATGTTGTATTTCTGTTATTGTTATTATTTTTTTATTGATCCTGCGCGTTTTCATGATTGGTTCTGTCTCTGTCTGTGGTGCTGAATTTGAAGGGGGACTAAACTTTCCTCAAAACTATGGAGTTCATTACTATAAGCTTTAGAGGAAGTTCGAATAAAACATCGATTTCCTCTCTTGTTTTGGGTGGAGGGGGTTGGATGATATTTTCCCATTCATCTGCAGCTGCTCACGTGGGAGGAGGGGCGAAGGGGAATCCCGGCCACAGAAACATCCTGTTCTGCAGCCTCGACCTCCACATTCCAGACGCAGAAGAGCCGCGCGCGCATGACTGACCCGAGCGGTGATGCGTTTGGACTGAAGTGAATTTGAACTCAGATTGGGATGGTGTGGGGGAAGAAGAAGCGCTCCTCGGTGATGTTTACAGGGAAGGACAAGCTCCTCCCCGACGAATCAGCGGCGGTGTCAGGCTGACCGCGGAGCTCGTGGATGAGGCGCGTCTCTCTGCGCTGCTCCGCCGCTGTCCTTTGTGTGGAGTGAAGCTGACTTTCTTAGATTCTCTTTTGTCAGTGGGGGACGTGTTTTCGTCGTCGTGTTTTCAGGCCCTCCCCTCGTTTGGCTGAGCGCTAACAAAGCGCGCAGACCTCTGGCGAAATGTCAAGGATGCGCGGACAAGGAGGCGGCGTGGGACGCTTGTCACGAGTGAAACTGTGAGAACAAGAGTCTTTGCTTTTCATGGAGTCTTTTTTTTTTTTTTTTTTTTACAAGTGAGACAGAATGGACCCGCTTGACACGGGTGTGTGCTTGTGGATCGCTTTGACTTGACCCCGGACTGCATGAGTGTGCGCAGCCCCTCCGGCCTCACCGTGCGCCAGGACGCCGCTGCTGTGGACAGTCTGGGCTCAAACGGATGTCAGAGCCGCGCTGAGAAAAAACTCACATAAGGGACGGGATTAGGGGTGCTTCGGTGAGGGGAACCCCTGCCAGGAGCCCCGCAGCTCCTCATCTGCCAAAGCAATGGATGACTCGGGGATTATAAGGCGGCGGAGGCTGCAGGTGAGCTGCAAGGGAGTCACTTTGCCATCCTTTACTATATCGTTCCATTTTGTTTAGTCCTTCATTGTGACATGTAATTTC
This sequence comes from Oryzias curvinotus, assembly GCA_023969325.1. Classification (NCBI taxonomy): domain Eukaryota; kingdom Metazoa; phylum Chordata; class Actinopteri; order Beloniformes; family Adrianichthyidae; genus Oryzias; species Oryzias curvinotus. The sequence goes on from CM043722.1 coordinate 43,309,650, forward strand.
TTAATGTCTCATTGAACCCCCCCCCCCCCCCCCAACTTTCATATCATTAAAGGTCAATCAAACGAGTATGACGTCTATCAAAACAGCTGCTCAATTAGCAATATTTTGAGCCTAAATCCAGTAAAAACCTTGCATACATGCAGCTGTTGGATCCGAGCTGATTCCACTGAAGCCTCTGCCCTCGTTAAATTCCCATAAAGATCATTTCTAGATGGAATTGTGCGCACTTAGCCCCTTGAAGGAAATGCTGGTAATGAATGGCCACTCATGCATGTTGATCTGACGTGTTTAAATGTTCATCCATTATGAAGCAGGCTGTGTGAGCACGGGTCATCCCCTCCCCATTAGCGCACGCTTCGCTCATGTGAAGTGAGGAGCAGGCTTCAGCCTCCTGCTGGCTTCCACACAAACGAGCGCGCACGCACTTGTGCGTTTTACTTCATTCATTCTGCACTGGAGTGGCTGCATTTACTCAAACCAAGAACTGTGAGAGACTGGAGAACTGCGTGGAGGAAATGAGGCGATGATTCCAAGTCTCATCATCCTGACGTCAATATTTGTGATGAAGAGACCACAGAGTCTGTAGCATTTTATAGACATTATGGTGTTAATGGCTGTAAAAATGCTTCACATTGAAGGATCTGTGCATTTCCCTCATCTGCCCGTCGTCTTTATGGCTTTGTCTAGTGAAAGTGTGTATGTTGCGTTAACTGCTATGTTCAATCCCCGCGGGCCTCATCATCCAACTGTCACTCCCTCGGGCTTAATGCGAGCACTCTGTCACCCTGTCTGCACCATATGGTGGCACGCCTCTGCCCTCTGCAGCTGGGGGTCAGAGGTCAAACCCATGTAGTGCACTGCTGCAGTGAACACAATCATTTAGCCTTTTCTGTCATTATACTCCACAATGGAATCACGTTTATTATCAAATACATCTTTTTTCAATTGAGATTAAATGGATAAAAACAATTTAGGGAATTTTCACCCATTCACTTTATGGACTTTATTAAAATAAATGTTTTATTTGACGTCTTTTCTGCCTTGCAGGAGTTTAATGTATTAATTAAAGCGCAGAGCCTGTTAGCTTGAAGCGGTCCTGAAAGTGAAAGCCTGCAGACTACATGCTGATTATCCTCCTGTCAGACAGTGACTGAAGCCTGGAGGGTTATGTGCATTTTCCTGAGTCAAGTCGTGCACTTAGTCTTCAAGACCGTATAGTTTAGCATTTTATTCTTTCATGGAACCAATCAATAAAAACATAAAAAAACATGTTGGACCTTGAAATGCTTTGTTGTTTATCCGCTCAGCTTTCTGGGTTCTTTAGCAATTAAGCCAATGAAAGATTTTAAAGTCAGAATTTAATTTAATACATCAACATTTTACTCTATTTGAGTTATTTTATCTCATTTTTTTATTGTTCGTTAATCTTTAAGGAATTCTTTTGAACCTTAACCCTTGTGATATCCTATGACCCCCCCCTTACATTGAGGTGTTCTCCCTACCATGACAAAGGTGAATAAAGGTGGAGAGAATTTCATGTAATCCATGGACACCAGTGAAGATCACAAATCATTGAAGAAAAAAAGTTCAGCGCACTGTCTAGTGGGTCTAGATGACCCAACTCCCAACGGTACAGTGCCTAGGATAGCACAAGGGTTAAGGAGAAACCCTGCAATAACGCAGTGTTTCTGTAGTCTCACAATATGGTTATTTGTGCTCAGCTTTTAAGTCCCACTCTGATTAGCTTTTGATCTATTTTCCAAGCGTTTCCCCATGATCTTTAATTACAATTATGCCGTTTTTATCCAAAATCAAATAACCCGTGTCATTGTCTAGGACATACCGTAGTTGGTGCAGATCGGCAGAAGTTTGTTTGAAAATTGCCTCTGAGTTGTAGGCGGGAACGTTACATGATGTATCTTTACAAATCTTGCAATTTTGACTTTATATATGTTAACATTTTGACTTTTATTCCATGTTTCTTGAAACTGTACAACAATGTAGTTAGATATTGTGCCCTAAAACTACAAATCAAGACAGAAAATCTTTAATACTGTTTGAATGAGAACAGTTTGCTCTTCAATGTGCTTGAAGCTTTGCCAAAATAGATTGTCTGAATCAGTGACTAACTTAAAATTCAAGATAAGGCCCACAGAAGCAGCATCACCCCGGAGAAAGTTCCTGAACTAGCTAGTCAGTCCCTAATGTAAGTGATGGCCGGTCTGACCACTTTCTCCTGGCACCACATCCCTCATCCATTGATCCCCCTGCCTTGTCTGCTGGCCAAACCCTTTCTCCCTGCTCTGCAGTGGAAGTGGCCCTTCCAATACATCATGTGTAAGCACCAGCAGAATTTATATTCCTGCAGCTTAGCAAATGCTATTTCTTTACTATGAGGTCTTTTTTTTCTCCCCCTGTTGCTTCTTTAGTGGAACCGATGTGTCGTGAAGGACACGACTGCAAAGGAGCCTTTATGGGTGTAACTTATGACCGTACCAGAGGACAGGATTATTTACAGGCCTTTAACGTCTCTGTCGACTGGCCTAGTGCATCAAAATGTGTGTCCCTGAATGACTTTTCCCTGCAGAAACACTCCAGTCTAATCAGGAAAAGATTGAACAAACTGCATTCCTGCAAAAGCACTTTTGGGGATCGAATCTATTAGCAGTTAAAAGGTTTTAAGAAAAAAAACCTGTATATGGTTAGATTCGAAAATACATCTTTCTGTAGAAGCAAGTGCTTGTCAAGTGACAGCATTTAAATTGTGGTTAATGTTTGAGCCGCCTGCCTGGTTTTACACAAACAGTGGAGCTCGCATGTACACTGACAGGAGCTATAATACATCAGACAGTCATTTATTAGCCGCAGGAAAACCTGCAACAGCCTGTAACATGGTGCTTGTCAGGCTTTGATCGACACATCTTTTAAAATTCCTCACCTTTTTATCGGCACAATTCACGAGTGGAATGGCAAAAATGAATTCCCAATGGAAGAACCGCGCTTTTGTAAAGAGTGAGGCATTCAGGGAAGCCAAAGTCTTTGGAATCAAACAGTAGAATCCACACATGCAAACAGAACTCTTCCTTCACAGTATCTGCTTATCTTTTCTTTGAGAAAATGTGGAGACTTGATTTAGAGCAGCTTTAGAAGCATCCATCTGCTGTTTCTTGATAAGGAACAGAGCTGTCTATCTATTTTGAAGTCAACCATATCACAACGGTTGAAGGCAAATGCATCTTAATCACATATACTTTTACACTAACATCAATTTTTACTTAAACTTTAAAAGAAAAATACTCTTTTTATTTCCTCTGCCTCTCTCTCATCTGTTTCAGGCTATTACAGGCTCACATTGACTCAAGATCTCCTTAAAGACCCATTCCAAATAAAAGTGTGTTTTTGGTGTAGTTAACAAGTTCTTTAAAATTCATAAAATTGCATTTCGGAGTATTTCTATATTCAAATTATTGTGAATCAGGAGTAAATGAAAAATGATGTTTGAAAAAGATTTGTTACGTAGAAAATGCGCTAGGCGGACCACAGACTTCCCTTCTTGCATCCCCTGGCAGACAAATAGACCCACGAGCGTTTTTGTTTTTTCTCGTCTGAGCTGGCATCTGACTCAAAACTGTACAGCTGGACAGCTCCAATATTGCTCATCACTTTTGTTGCAGCAGTAATGCCAGTGTGAGAGAGAGGGAGAGTGTAAACAAAGGGCTCATGGGAAATAAGTGGAGGGTTACTTCCAGCCGCGCTGACAACTCAGAGGTGAATTTCTAATGAACTACTGCTGCTCTGCAGAAACTATGTCCTAGAAAACAATAAAAGTTTCTGATTTGGGTTAGGGTTAGGGTTAAAAATTTCATAATCATAATTAAAAGACCACTGGAAACACTTTTACAATAGATCAAAAGATAATCAGAGTGGGACTTTAAATTTAGTCCATTTTTGCCAAGTTAATAGATGCTTTTTCAAGTAGGAATATACTGACTGAGCAATGAAGGGAATTCATGGAAGGTAAAAGGCTAAAAAAGGAGCAGAAGATGTTTTCATAAGTGCTGCACTTCATTTCATGTTCCATTTGGGTCTTTCACTGTCTGGAATGATGAGGTTATATTCAAACATGAGCTTTTACTTTTAGTCATAAAAGATTATGGAGCAGCCGACTGACAGTACTCATGTGCAAACATTATTCAGCTTATTTTTAAACCCAAAAGTTGTGTCCAGCAGAGTAACAAAAATCATGTGATCTGAAGGAGTCAGCATTTAATGCAGGTCATCACCGTCTTAGATTTAATGAGCTGGAGCCTCATTTTTGCATCACTCCATGTGATGCAAAAATGAGTTTTTTTGCTCTCAATGGATTGTGATCGTAAGCTCAGATTTTCCAGCTAAAATTGAACCTTTTTGTACAGAATTTGTAGGTGGAAAGCCCTGATAACTAGAATAACTTGAATTTGTCTCACTATCCTACTTTTACAGTAATTTTATTTTTCCGCCCTAATATAGCTGATTGGTTGAAACCTGAAACATGGAACAGATGCCTCCCAGCACTGACACTGTCATCGCCTGAGGCTTACAACTGTCACAGCATTATAGAAGGTCTTTTAATGGATCCAGGGTTGTTTCCTTTTGTTCTCATTGATTGAAACAGCTGCTCCAACATCTGGTCAGGGCTTGTAACAACCTTCCTCACGAAGAGATTTTTTTTTAAAGTCATATTCTCCTTGACTCTGAAAGCTTGGGGCTAATTAGCCAAATCAGTGAAGGACGAGTGGAAATGGATTAATGCAGTTCCCATTTAGCTGTGCTCACAAAACAAATTTGTGTCAGTTAACAATGAAAAATGTAACAAAGTTTGACAATTTTGTGTACTTTGTAGCTGTATGACACTTAAAGTCCAATGCCAATCATCTTTTGATCTATTTTGAAAGCGTTCCCAGTGGTCTTTTAATTATGATTATGCCGTCAAAAAACCGGTGTCCTTTTCTAGAACATAGTTTCTGCAGAACGGCAGGACTGCATTAGAAATTCATCTCTCAATGGTGGGCAACCCCGCCCCCTTTTCCCTTCCCATTGCTGAGAGCTCAGAGCAGGGAGCTTGTGGCCCATCCAGCATATTTTTTATGTAGCAAATACCATCTTGTTTTAAACTACATTTTTGCTCCTGATTCACAACTATTTGAATACAGAAACACTCAGAAATGCAATTTTACGCTTAATATATATCCTCCATATATGTATGTCCTCCATTATCAGAAAAATGCCCCACAACTACGTTAAAAACACAATTTTTCTGGAAGTGGGTCTTTAAAATAATGTCTGTAACGATTCTCAGACATCCGTGTGATGTTATCACAGGATTCTGTTCTGTAGTGTATCTGTCAGATGTAAGCACTTTGCCGATTTTGTCAGTGCCTACTTAAAGACTGTCATTAGTAAAACAGATCTGTCTAATTCGTTAAGATGATTCAAGTCTGAATGCCGGTCTGAGCTTCGTGTGGCTTTACTGTGGCTTTCAGACAACGGCGGCTGGTTCTTTCTTGCCTGTATCTGCAGTTGAAATTTGATGGTTTCTGCAGTCTGGAGGTTTTTTGGAATTCTTCTCATATTCCTGCACCTGCTGAAGGGGATTGCCAATAAATCTCTAAACATTCTGATTCACCCAAATCATGTCATGACAGGAATCGGTGTCTGATTCTGAAGAACAGAACCCTGTGATGCTCTACATAGCAACTGCCTTAACTGGGCTCAGCAGCCGGTCAGTGGGTTGCTAACAGCCCCTAACAACATTAACCTGTGTGACAGAAGAGGGTGTGAAGCTACTAATGCCATAATTGCATCTGCCACTCTGAGTAATGCCCCACAGTAAACAGCTGGATAAAACTGAAGGGCAAAATATTCCGAGCCGTGACAGAATGTCTCATGCTGGCCATTTCTCATTTTTTTCTCCATCCTCGTGTACTATCTACATCCCCTCTGTGTCCTTCTCTACTTCAGGGGTTAGCAGGGATCCAGGCTGTGCTGGCACGAGGCTTGGCAGAGTGTGTGTTTGTCTGTTTGTGATGTTCTCTGATCTGTTGGTTGGTTTAAGTGATAGTGAAGCACAGAAAAACGTGCGGCAAAAAACCTCAACAGTTTTCTGTCATTTTTGAGTAGTGATGTCTTAAAAGTCAGCTCATTCAAAACCTAAGCTTTTATTGATACATGTTATAATAACAGGTTACTATTTGGCATAAAAGTAGGTAAATGAGTCATATTTGTCACCTGATCATCCCACAGATCCTTACAAATATGGCAACACGTCAAAATCAGATAAAGATGCATTCCAGCAACCTGCTCAAAATATAAATACATGGTCTTTAAAAATACTGTATGCCGCTTTTAAATAATGAAAGAAAAAAAATACTCCAGTTGTCTGCTGTTATAGTATTCCTGCTTATATTATCTTATTATATCGATTGTGTTATATGAAACACAATCGATTAATGTTATGCCATTATAAGGGCAGGGACGTGTAGTGGTTAGCAATCCCAGTGCGAAGTTCATGTTTCGGATCCCGTCTGTTTGCCTGTTCTCATGTGTGGGTTTTCTCTGGTTCCCCCCGTAGTTCAAACACATTCTTCGTACTTCACAGTGACTCTAAACTGTCCCGAATGTTTGTTAGTGTTTATTTTATCTCCGTTCTCTGTGTGGCCCTGTGACAGACTGGAGAACTGTCCAGGAGGTACTCCGACTTTGCCCTTCAGTTGTTAGTTGAGCTCTGACAGCCTTATGACCCTAAGCAGAAATAAAACAGGATGAAAAGATGAATCTCGGTTTGATGCTCCGGCCGGTGATGACCACCACATTCATTCGCGTGAACTGTTCCAGCTCCATCACCCTTCTTTCCAGAAAGGCAATCTTCTGGTGTTGCTCTTGCTTCTGGACCCCCAAACTTTCACCTCCTCGACGAAGTCCAGAATGCCCTTTTGTTGCCTCCTAACAGGAGAAATTTCCTGTTCAAGGAAATCAAGCGACTTCTTTAGGTCACAACCTTTTTCAGTTGTTTAGGTTTTTTTGGGACCAATTTTTATTTAAAGGGAACCTGTTTAAGCAGCCAAACCACCGAGTCAGGACTGGTTCCGAAACAACTTCAGCAGCAACCGGAGGACACGCCCACCTTCATCCACTCAAGTCTCATGCTGCTTAGCCATGAATAGATTGTGATTTCAGGGTTTTAACATGTTCTTGTTGCATTTTTCTGATGATTTGGGGGATATAGAAAGTAAATTAAGCTTAATATTGCACTTCTAAGTGTTTCTTTATTCAAATTAATGGGAATCAGGAGCAGAGGAATAAAATGTTGAAGGAAAAGGCTTGTAGCAGTGGCATAGAAGCTGCAATTGTCTGGCCACAAGCTCCCTGCTCCGCTCCATTCTGATGCATCCACTTGCAGACAAGCAGATCGATGTACATCTTTTCACGTCTGAGGTGGGATCTGGCTCAAAACTGTTTAGCTGGAAAGCTCCAATATTGCTCATCATTTTTGTTGCACCAGTGTTGTCAGGTTGGGGGTGTGAGGGGCCGTAAGGTAGCAGGGAGAGAGTGAATTTTTAATGAAACCTGCTGCTCTGCAGAAACATATTTCCTAGAAAACAACACAGGTTTTCAGATTTTGGCAAAAAATGTTGTAATCCTAGTTTAAAGTTTTTAAAATGGATCAAAAGATGATCGGAGAGAGACTTAAATATGCAGACCTGGTCCATGACATAAACTCATTTTCTTTTTGAATGCGTTCTTGTTTAAATTGGAGGAAACAGGCTTTTTAGCCATCTCAAACATGTACCTTTCTCACATATGTGGTGTTATTTACAAGCGAAAACCGTTTTAAAGCATTTTGCTCCTGCTACAAATACATGTTTTTCAAAAGTGCACATTTTTAAAGGAAAATACTGACATATAACAGTCTGCTTGTATGTCTTCTACCAACAAAATGCGTCACCATTTCAAAATTGACAAAATAAACTGGCTTTCTAGCAAGACAAGATTTGTTGATTAAATGCATTCTTACAATGACTGATGTTTCTACTAAACCATTTGTATATTTTTATCTATGTTCACAGATGTAAGTCTTATGTTTTGTTTTTCTGTCTCTGTTTCCAGGATTTGCCTTTGCCGCGCAAAAACAGCAGGTGAGTCCTTCTCCACGCCCCTCCAACCTTTTCCTTCTGTCTCAGGGAAACATTAGCCTCTACATGATTATGAAGAAGTGGCTTCCTCATCAGAGAAGTCTGTCCCCTGAGGTTACAGCAACCTTGCAGCTTTCTTTGGCTCAGCACACTTTTTGTTTTACAGCAGTGTGGCTTGTAGAGAGAATTTGTTCTCCATGTGTGAATAAGGAATCGGTGGCAAAAGGAGGAGAGGATGAGGAGGAAGCCCTGTGGCGTGCAGCTGAAGTGTGTCAGATAGTGGCGAGCCAGAAGGAAGCTCTCCGTGGTGCTGAAAGCCTGTCTGTCTTGTTCCAGTTACTCAGTCTTTTTCCACACCCTCTTTCCTTTGTTGAATTTTTATTATCCATTATTATTCCACTCTCAATTCCAATTCTCATCATTTTTCCTCTGCTCAGCTTCATATCCCTTTTCCCTTTATCCCTTCCGGCTTAATCTCCAGCATTGAGTCTCTGTGCAATATCTGTTTCTAATTACAAAACCAGCATTGTGCCTATGGCTCACTGATATTAAATCAATTTACACAAGAACTCTAAATGAGACCTTTATAACTCTGTATGGAAATATTGCATCGTTGGGTGCATGCCATCCCCTTTTCTATGTCTTAGAAAAGAACAACTTATATGAAACACAGTTATTTATTATTCAATGTTGTTAAATAATAAAAGCACATTTTGCTAAAATTGCAACTTGCAGTTATCAGTAAAGAACTGCATTTCAGCCACATAAGAACAAAAAAGAGTTTTGCTTCAATGATACATAAATTATGTTTCATTTTCTATATGAAGACAGACAATTAAAAGAAACATGTGGGGTAAATATTATCCCACTCCTGTCTGGAGACATGCACACCAGTCTGATTGGAGAAACTAAACTGGATTAAAATACCTAAGTTGTTAACTTTACAACTCAACTATCTGAGCTTTTTGAGATAGAAAGTTTTAAAACAAGTTCTAACTTTATAAATGTCAGCAGGACTGATGAAAGAAAACTGAGCCTTTTTGGAGACAACTAAAATACATGCTGTTTATAATTTGATGTAAGCATTCACTGTACTATGAAAACACTAAAAGAGTAATTTGGTTCCATTTCTTACTGACTAAAACCCTGCAAGAGCTGCCAATTCCCACCTCACTGTTAAAAAAATACCTTGTTTTTGTGGCATTTAAACCATTCATTTATAAAATGTAGCTTTTTAAATATTTACCATGTACAGCCACCAACAGATAAATAAAACCTTAATAAACCGTAAATCAAACAAAGGAGCTTCCAAACATTTCTAACATTCAACTTTCCCGTTGAATTGAGTTTAGTCAGTCTGTCCCGCTGCTGCATGGCGTTTACTTGCTGCTCTGTATGCTCACTTCAACTTTAATCTTGTAAATGTACTACTTTAAATCTCGTACATTTACGAGAAAAAGTCGTAAATGTACGAGATTTAGTTGTAAATTTACAACTTTAAATCTCGTAATATATATATCAATATTTTTTGGTGACCCTAATACTCGGTCGTAACAATGACTGAATTACAGTGATAAATACCGATAAATGTAGTAATATGTACAGTATAATAATTTTACCTTCTTTTTCTTTTGAAGCACATCAAATTCCCTTTAAAATAAAATACAGCCTGCGTCAAATAAGATCGTCCTGCTTAAAGGACAATGCCTCTGAACAACAGCTAGACACTTTTGTGAAACAGCTTCTTCTATTGATAAACCTTTCTGACAATAGATTAAAACATTCAACATCAGTTAAACATCAATTACAACTTAACTAAAACAAGTTAGCCAAACCCACAAACTGCCTATGTAAATTATCAGCATTGAAATTGCCACAATGGAGCAATAATGGAATTCTAGAGCATCAGGTAGCAGACCCCTGCTCCATATTGTGTCCTATATAGCAGCAAAACAACTGCAGTCTAAACAAAAATGTTCTAATTTATTTGTATTTTTTACTCTGTTAAATATTAAAGCTAAAACTGTTTTATTTTGATGCAAAGACTTTTTCACATCATCTGAAACATAGCTCAGCATGTTCACAAAAGTAGTTTTCTGAGGCTAATCTGGATCCCTGGATTAATCCAACTAATAAGATTGAAGCACAATAAAAAAAAGTATGTTTGACAATGTTCTTTCATCTGCATGACTCGGCTCTGGTTCTAAGCAGCTCTTTCAGCGACAGATTGTTAAGCCAAAAGAGTCTAAAGAAGCGACATCGTAGGTCATTTCTGACCTGCTATCATTAGAGCTCTTCCCAGATCCACTGAAAATGTGTTCATTTGTTGTTTTAGTCACTCTATCTACGCTCTAATCATTTTTAAAATATGCTGTGCAATCTTTACTTAATTATGTCCCCCGGTGCCAGTTTCTCTAAGATTTTGTAAATATACAATACATCTTCTTTTTGTGAACTATACATACTTTTTACTATAATGCAGTAATGTTGAAACGTCCCTATTGTGGGATGAATAAAAGGGCTATCTTTATTTATTTATTGTTCTGAGGTTAGTGTCTGGTAAGATCTGAGCTTTTCAAAGGTGTTTCAGTACAATCTGACTACAGGTACATTTGTGAATGTGAATGTTAATGTAATCACTGGTTTACCCGACATTTATCACACAAAAGAAGAAAGTCCCATTTCTCAGCCTGTGAATGGTACCAGCACACCTTGGTCCCTTTGTGTTGCGGCCTCCCTGACATCCCGTCTCCCAGGATGCTGTCGTCCCACCAACCATCATTGCTTTGTGAGCTTCCATGGCTGAGTTCAGTAGGGTTGGCGTCACGTTCAATCTGCCTGCTGCATCCATTCATGGGTAAACACTCATTCAGAGTTTGCGACCAAGAGTGCTGCACATCATAATTAGCTCAGCTTTTTCACTCTTTGTATTCGTTCAAAACCTTTTCCCCGCAGTTATGCAACAGTCCTCCCGAGGTTGTCCTTCAGCCTTTCTCCTCTCTCTGCTGGCAGAAGTTAACCTCCCTTTTGACTCGCCGCCATCCTCTTTTTCATGATGCAAATAGCCTGCAGGAGATCCTTTTAACTGAGAAAATGCAAAACTCAGATGCAGTTCACAATAATCCTCCTTGGCCCTTAAGGATGAGCCACAGTCCCCTGAGATCTTTTGTTTTCCTTTCCAAAAGACGGACCCACCCTTCCTCCATCCCTCGACTCGTGGCACATTTTCCTCTTCTGTTTCAGCACGTCTCGCTGTTTTACTCGCTCAGAGGAGCAGAGAATATATTGTGAACTTTTAGCATTTGTTTTTTGCCATTCAATCCTCTTTGCCATGTGAGCTTCTGAATTTCCTGCTGCTCTTGCCGATCAAAGATACGACTGCTCATCATGTTCCGCCGAACTAGAAGGTATGGAGAAGCTTCAGACATTATGACATGTTTGTGTAGTTTTAGGCTGTGGCTTGGTGGTATTTGGAGTGTGCCCTGTGCTTTTGTTTGTGAGCATCAGCAATATACATTACTAAGAAATCCAACTAGCCCAATGTGTAATCTAATAGCTTTTTGCTGTGCAGCTTAAACTGAAAATCTTGAATAAGAGTGACTAAATTCTAGGTAAAGATCGAACATTAAACCTTCACTTTTTACTTCAAATGAAAGGATTCGGTTTCTATTGAAGAGAAGGTGTCTATTTATTAATGTGGGTTTCAATTTTGTTGTAAGTGACTTTGCTTCATGTCCTAGCTTTGAAAAAAAGTCACTTTCCCCCTGCGTTCATACTTGAGCTTTTGATTCAGCTCTTTGTAATTCAGAAAATAAACTGCTTAGAAACTAAACTATACTAGAAAACTTGTTTCTGAAAATGCTCAACTCTTCATTGTTTGGTATCTTCACTGCATACAGTCATTTCTGATGATTTAGACGCTTTGAAATGAGTGTTTTACTGAAAAACAAATTACTTTTGTTGTGGTTTTCAAAAACGTTGATATTTTATTGGCAGCTGACCACTCTAAGAATTATATTTTCTGGATCAATATGGTCACTACAGTAATAAAATAGACAAATGCCACAAATTCCAAACAATTTTTTGTTTAAAGAGTTTGAAAGTGCATTGAAACCTTTGCAAAGGTCTTCACTTTCCTTCACATACCATAATAGTCACATTAATAACATACTTACGAGGGGGCTCTTCAAATCTTCTGAATTTAGTTTCCATCAAAACTTAGTGCAAAGCAACTTTGCGATGATTTGATGAATGAAAGAGAATTTTGATTGAGCAAAGACAGAAGTGAATTTGTGGATTAATAAATATTTTGCAAAACCAGCACAGACTTGAACAAGATACAAGTGCCATACATGAGCTTTTTAAACAGCAGCCAAAGCAAAAGAGTACATTTCACATGTGTCCATCAAGCACAATTTTAATTTTTATTTCTTTTTGTTTATCTATCTATTTTGCAACTGAAGACTACGGGGCCCCTGAAGTAATATAGAAGTAAAAATAATTATAACTGGTTTTTATAAAGAAACAATAGCAGAAAAAAAAAACATTTTTAAATTAGTGAGTAAACTATTATATGAATGGCTAAGGCCAAAATCAAAATCGGAGGTTTTGATTTTGGCCATATTTTTTTTTAAACGTTGGTTGATAACATGTTATTGAACTACTAATTCATTATAATTCAGAGTAAAAAGCTTGACTGTTTTCTTGTCTTTTTGCTGGGTTCTGTATTTAGCTAGCTGTCAAGGCCCTATAGAAGACAACTACCAGTCCCATCCCATCATCCATTCAGTAACTGGAAATATACATAAACTGGTTTTTATTTATGAGTTTTCTTCCAAAACTCAAACTATGCTTCTAATGTCAAATCATCAGCAATGCACCAATAATATGGCTGCCAGACATTTTTGTTTTACTTATTTATTCATGACTACCTTGTATGTAGCTAATGGATTTAAATTATTTATTTATTTATTTGTTTGTTCATTTGTTTTATTCATTTGTTTCTTTGTTTTTGTTGTTGTTGTTTTTTCACAGGGACAGTGCACATCCAAAGCATTGCTGCAATTTGCCAGAATTAGCCCAAAGGTTTTTTTTTATCCGTAGTCCAATTTAAACTTTTAAAACATGATACATTAATACGCAGTAATAACATTTCTTATCACAACTATGCAGATGATACTCAGATCTATGTGTCACTGACAACAGGTGAATATGGGCCAGTGGATTCACTCAACCACTGCCTCCAACACATCAGCGCGTGGATGCAGAACAACTTTCTCCAGCTAAACTAAGACAAGACCGAAGTTATTGTTTTTGGCCCACAGAAACAAAGAGAAAGTGTCAGCAGCTACCTTCATTCTTTGTCTCTTAAACCCTCAAATCAAGTCAGAAATCTAGGGGTAATCATCTCTGACCTGAACTTTAACAGCCATATCAAGTCAGTAACATCAGCGGCATTTTACCATCTGAAAAACATTGCCAAAATCAAAAACATAATGTCAAAGCGAGACCTGGAGATACTTATTCATGCATTTGTCTCCAGTAGGTTAGACTACTGTAACGGCCTGCTCACCGGCCTCTCCAAACGAGCTGTAAAACAGCTTCAGTGCATCCAGAATGCTGCTGCTCGAGTCCTGACCAAAACCAGGAAGTATGATCACATTAGTCCTGTGCTCAGGTCTCTGCACTGGCTCCCTGTACCTCAAAGAATAGACTTCAAAGCAGCTCTGCTTGTGTACAAGTCTCTCCATGGCCACGCACCAAAGTACATCTCTGACATGTTAGTGCCATATGAACCATCTCGTACTCTGAGGACCTCAGGGACCGGCCTCCTGTTGATTCCCAGAGTCAGAACTAAACAAGGGGAATCAGCGTTTCAATATTCTGCAGCTAAAATCTGGAACAGCCTCCCTGAAGCCATAAGACAGGCCTCTTCTGTGTTCATGTTCAAATCTAGACTTAAAACATCTCTGTTTAGTCATGTATATGATTGAAAAGTCCTATCTGCACTTTTCTTTCCTTCCTTTCTTTTTAAATCCTTTTTTTTTTTTTTTTTTCTTTTCTTTTAAAGTAAATTTTATGTTGATTATTTCTATGATGTATTGTGATTTTAATGCATTTTTCTGTTTTGTGAAGCACCTTGAATTACTTTGTGTACGAATTGTGCTATACAAATAAACTTGCCTTGCCTTGCCTTACATTTTAGCAGATTTTCTAAAAAGGAGGCAAAGTTTCTTCAAGTGAGTTTTGGTTCCCTGCGGAGAAAGGATTCTATTCTAATGGAGAGACCGCTTTGACCAAGCTTAGACACGCTGACGGACAGCTGTCTTAAATTACAGTAATTTATATAGAAAATTACTCAAAGTTTTAAATTGATTCAAATTTAAAATACTTGATCTGGTTAGTACACATCAGATCTCTCTTTTGGCATCTTAAAACGTACGTTTATTTGCTGCCATACCCACAGAATCAGGAGAGGGTGTGCCTCAGAAGGAGGACCACATGAGTGATGAAATCAAAGGAGGCGGGGAAGGAAGGAGGCAGCTCAGGAGGTGAAATGAGGATACAGGGAGCACAGGACCCTGGGGTGATATCTGTGTCTGCCCCTCCATTAGTGAGCGGTTCACTGAGGTTATGTGAGCAGCGAGCAGCTCTTCCGTCTCCTGCACTCAGTCTTTTGTGTCATTCACTTTCTTCGCTTTCTTATGTGATTTTTTTTTCTTCTTTTGCCTTCGGTTTTACTTTTGAATGTCACTGGACATCCTTGTGGGCAGGAGCTTATTTATTTAGCGAGAAAACTTTCTTTCTTTTCTTTTCTTTTTTTTCAGTTTTGGTTCAGATTCAAGGTTGAGATGTTTGTGTTTCAGGAACTTTTGGAAGGCTTTAATGTGTGTTTGCACACAACGCAGACTTTAAAACTACTTTTATAAAACAGTCTGTTCTGGAATCGTTTTTATTTTTTTAGTAGTTTTTTTTTTTTGCCCGTCCAGATGGATGGTCATTAAGATTAGTTTGTATCTTAGATAAAGATTTAAAACACAAGTGAAACATAAGAACTAACGTTCATTAACACTAATGAATTTATTGTTGCTAAATTTCCAGACATTTACACAAAATTCATACATGAATAGACATATTTAGCTCCACAGTAACATAGTTTCAAAATTCAATGGGAAGAACAGAAATCAACTTTTAAAATCGTAGATTTTATTTTAACCGATACTTCCATGTATTTGCAATTTAAATAGTCATCTATTAATTCCAGGGATTCCAGGATCCAAAATGCAGGAGTCAAGGCTGCAGAAACTTAAACATTTAATAAAGCAATACAAACATGACAGACACTAGTTAGCAACAAAAGAGTGACACAACAGATGACCTGAAAATGAAGAAGGGAAAACCGGATACTTAAATACACTGATGATCATTAACACAAAACAAGAAAATGATCGACTACCTAAACCTACAGTGTCCTTGTGACCTACAGGGAAAACTTCAAAAAGAACATTACCAAAACTGAGGAAAAGTTTCTAAAAATCCAAATCATAATGCACAATCCTAACAAGAATTCATTTACATTTTTTAAAGAAATAAAAAATTATAATACATGTTATTTAAAAGCGCCTTTTAAAACACACATTCAAGGACACTTTAGAGCAGGGGTGTCAAACTCATTTTCACTGAGGGCCACATCAGCATAGCAGCTGTCCTCAAAGGGCCAGATAGAACATGCAACTAAATGTAATGAAAAATAAACGCAACTACTCCTTAATGTTAAATAACTCATTATTTACTTATTCTAACTTTTTAAAGTGACAATTGCAGTAGCATAGAAAATATATGGTTGCTTGTTTTTCTAGCATAAATCCTTTTACATTTGATTTTGTCAGGTTAGGTTATATCAGTGGTTCCCAAACTTTTTCTGCAGGGCCCCCCTTTCTGAAAATTACAATGTTTTCGAGCCCCCCCACACTGACAAACATACAATCCTTTGTTTCTAAACTCCACCGCGCCTTATAACATGTGTTTAATGAGAAATCTTTCTCTGAACGGTAGAATTATGTTATCTAAAGCTGAAGGAATCTCTAGATCTGTCTATGTGTCTCTGTCTTTAGAAATTCCAAAACACATCTGTAACCTATTAAACAAAACATTATTTGATTTTATTTGGAGGAAAAAATTTCATTACTTAAGCAAAATTTGTTTTGTGTAACACCAGAAAACATGGGGGCATGGATGTATTAACCTTTAAAACTTTAAACAACTCTTTTAAAATAAAGTGGTTAAGTAATTTATTGAAAGGGGAAGACAATATCTGGAATGCATTTCCCAAATATATATTTGACACACTGGGAGGCATTAAATTCTTGCTAAAATATAATTGTAAAATTGAAAAATTACCCACAAAACTTTCAAACTTTTACAAACAAGCCCTGCTGGCCTGGAAACTCGTTTATAAACATAATTTTTCTCCAACAACTTGTTTTATTTGGAATAACAGTAATGTACAATACAAAAATAAATCACTTTTTTTCCTAGGTGGTATGATAATGATATTGTTTTAATCAGACAACTTTTCAATTCTCATGGACATCGTCTGATGTATGAAGAATTTCTTTTAAAATTCGGTATTCCTGCTCCACCCAGAGAATATGCAGTAGTGTTAGATGCCATTCCAACCAATCTACTACAACTGTTTAAAGGGATTTATAACATAATTCAATTAAGAACCCAGACAATTTTTTGGGACAATGTGGATATTTGTGTTCATTCAGTTCAATAAACAAATAAGAAATCTTTTACATACCTCAACCTTACCTGCTGGGAGGTTTTACTGGGAATCCAAATTTGTGGACATTAAATGGACTTATGCTTGGACTATTAGTAATAAATACTGTCTAAATAACAAAATAAAAGAGGTGTCCTTCAAAATATTGCATTGTATATATCCTACCAAAATTTGAGTAGATTTGTTGGACATGGACCTGTTTTGTTCATTCTGTGGAACTCAGGAGGAAACTATTTATCATCTGTTTGTGGACTGCAGACATACAAATAAGGTTTGGATTGAAGTGGAAAACTATATTGGAAATATAACTAAACAAACTGTTACATTTTTAGAAAAATACATTATTCTGGGTTACCTTAATGTCAAAGTAGACAAAGATTGTATCTTCATTACACAATTGTTTTTATTATTGGCAAAATTCCATATTCATAAAGCCAAATGGTCAAACTCCAAAACTAAATTCCAGCAGTTTTTGAGTGAAATCAATCAGTAATGTACCATTATCAAACATCTGCAAAACCAAGAAGCTATTCGGACTAATTTAATTTTTGAAAGTTTTAAAATGTATTAAACCCCAAAGATTTTTGGAGTAAAAATTCTTTTTCTCTTATGTTGTATATGTATGTGTATATATGTATATACTTTTTCTTTTATTTCTTATATTTTTCTGCAATATGTACACATTTCAATTCCCCCTGAGACATTCACATTGTTATTGTATTATGTTGTTTGTCAATAAAGTATGAAAAAAAAAAACTCCACCGCGCCCCCCCCTGCAATACCTCCGCGCCCCCCCCTAGGGGGCGCGCCCCCCAGTTTGGGAACCACTGGGTTATTGACAGTGTTTAAATCCTAATCTATAGTTGCCTAATCTGATAGTTTAAGTCAATTTCCCCCTAAATATGAATAAATACACCAATTTTTATTTTTTATTTTGAGAAATGAAAAACTTTTATGCTCTCGAGGGCCACATAAAATGACATGGAGGGCCACATTTGGCCCCCGGGCCTTGAGTTTGACACATGTGCTTTAGAGGTTCAAAAGTAAAACACAATAAAATCACAACATGTTAAAAGCAATAAATACGTTGAAACCATTAAGAAAATCAGATGGCAGAAAATGAAGAGTTGTGATCTGCAAAATCTAATTTAAACAGATAGGTTATGAGTCTGAATTTAAAAATTAAAAAGGAGTCAATGTTATGGAGGGGAGAGAGTTCCGGAGTCGAGCGACTAAAGGCACGGCTCCCCATGCATGGTGACCATACGGGCTTGAGGGACGGAAAGCTGAAGGGAGGAAGAAGACCAGAGAGAGCGAGAGGGAGTGTTGATATGGAGGAGATTGGAAAGATAAGATGGAGCCAGGTTATGGAGGGCTTTAAACGTGTAGAGAAGAAGTCTGAATTGAATCCTGAAAGCTACTGGAAGAAAGGGGGTTCTGGTGCTGATGCGGGCATCTGAATTTTGGACCAATTGAAGTTCATTCAGAGTTTTATTGGGAAGAAGTGCATTGCAGTAGGCGAGGCGAGAAGTGACCAGACTATGAACTAAAACGGAAGCGGAGTGGACGGTGAGGGAGGGGCGGAGACGATTAATATTGCGTAGATGAAAGTAGGCAGACCGAGTAATGCTACTGATGTGAGATTGAAAGGATAATGTGCTGTCAAGGATGACACCCAGACTCTTTACCTGAGGGGAGGGGAAAACTGTTGAGGAATCAATAGAAAGTGTAGAACTGGAAACTTTAGAAAGGATGGATTTGAAACCTATTAATATTATTAAAGAAATAAAGAACTTTCCTTTGACATAGCCTCAGCTTTAAATCCATGTTGTCTGTGTTCTGTAAAGCAGATAGACCTTAAAGCAAAAAAAAAAAAAAAAGAAATTGAGTTCAGGAGTGAGACTATGAGCAGCAGTGTAATCAGAGTAAAGCAGCGGAAAAGTGCTCAATCTTGATGTTCCACTTCTGCGACACATAGCCGACTTTGATACCACCTGGAGGCCTAGAAGCCCCATTTATTCAATTTTATAGCCACTTGTGAAAAGGCCCAAATTGCAATCATTCTCAACAAATCTTTTGGGAACATTTTTAGCTACACTCATTGGCCACTTTATTTGGCACACCTATCCAATTGTTCGGTAACGCAGCCAATCAAATGGCAGCATCTCAGTGCATGCAGACATGGTCAAGACGATCTGCTGCAGTTCAAACCGAGCATCAGAATGGGGAAGAAAGGTGAGTGAAGTGACTTTGAACGTGGCATGGTTGTTGGTGCCAGACGGGCTGCTCTGAGTATTTTAGAAACTGCTGATCTACTGGGAATTTCACCCACAACCATCTCTAGGGTTACAGAGAAGGGTCTGAAAAGTAGCAAATATCCAATGAGCAGCAGTTCTGTGGTTGGAAATGCCTTGTTGATGCCAGAGGTCAGAGGAGAATGGCCAGTAGACTGGATAGACAATAGAAGATAAGAAAACATTGTCTGGTCTGATGAGTCTCCATTGCTGCTGCTACGTTCAGATGGTAGGGTGAGAATTTGGCGTCAACAACATGAAAGCGTGGATCTATACTACTTTGTATCAACGGTTTAGGCTGGTGGTGGTAGTGTAATGGTGTGGGGGTTTTTTTTCTTGGCACACTTTGGGTGCCTTTTGTATCAATTGAGCATGGTTCCAACACCACAGCCTACTAGAGTATTGTTACTGACCATGTCCATCCCTTTATGAACACAGTGTACCATCTTCTGATGGCTACTTCCAGCAGGATAAGGTGCCACGTCTTAAAGCTGGAATCATCTCAGACTGGTTTGTTAAACATGACAATGAGTTCACTGGACTCAAACAGTCTCCACTGATCAGCTTTGGGAAGTGCTGGAACGGGAGATTAGAGTCATGGATGTAGAGACAACAAATCTGCAGCAACTGTTCTGAAACCCAGTTCTAGCAAGGTGGACCTATTAAAGTGACCAGTAAGTGCATTTTGATGGAAAAAAAAAACCAAATAGCTGGAATCTTTACAACTGTTTTCCTCTTTTAAGTTAGTTTGTTATCAACAACGGGATTGATTTCAAGACCAGATCTGCTGAGGGGGCCTCAGTGTTACTTCCAAGACATTATCATTAAATGGAAAAACGATCAGAACCATCAAAATTTAAGGCATCTGACGTGTCATCCCTAATACAAACTATGCTACGTTTTTATCACCAACTTCTAAATGTCCTTTAAGTTGTAGCTCGGCTGTTTGGTTTAATTTGAAAACGTTAGAAAGTCTGATATTTGTTCACGAAAAATGTAAAACTTTAGTCATAAAGCACTATGAACAGTGTCCCGCGAAATAAAATCAAAACATCAAACACCTTCAAAAACATATATAAAGCACTTAAAACACATGAGCAATTAATCTGAATCAAAACCAACATCAGAGTAAAATGTGATGCTACATCTCTCGCTTTAAAGATTGTTTTAAGAATTGCTTTAAAGGAAGGATAGAGAGCATGTATGCACAGATTAGAGGATGTATAGAGGACAAGAAAAAACATGTTTGCCCCTCAGGGGCTGTGGCTCAGGTGCACGCTGCTCTTTGACACACATTCTCCTTGTAAACACTCTTCATCTGGATCTAAGAAAACCATTGCACTTCACCTAATCAATTAAATGCATTGGAAGGGAAGTCAGATGGAGGCAAAGGCCCCTGGATCACATTGAAGCCTGAGTTCTGCTAAGTGCTGCAGCTTCCCCTGAGGAGTGGGGTTTATACAAAAGCATCTTCCATTATCTGCTGCACCCAGTAAGGAGCAATGCTTTTCATCTCTTGTAACTGTAATGGACCAACTTTGATCCTCTTTCTCTCCCCATCATTTTTCTCGTCTTGTAATAAAAGGGTGCAGATGATGCAGGTTTCTGCACAGCCTTAGATACACCTAAGCTTGTCAGAAGACTAAAGAAAACCTGAGAGGGGTATTTCAAGAAAAAACAAAAGGTACATAAAGGAATTTATGATATGCCAAAGAGTCAAAGATAGAAGGTAAAGGAGTGTTCTTACCCTTTTGAAGTTTATTTCCAGCATCTTGTCTTTTGGCTGCATCCTTAAGGGAGTCACCTCAGCAAATAATCCGCCTCCATCTTATCTTCTCTGGATCCTCCTTGTTCCCATTAACCACCTCTTTGGTCTTCCTCTAGACCTGTTTCCTTGTAGTTCCAACCCCAACATCATCACTGTTCCTCCTCTCAATACACCCAAACCATCTCAGTCTGCATTTATTTCCTAAACATCTACCAATGAAAGGTTCCTCTCATGGATCCATTCCTGATCTTAACCATTTTCATCATACCCCAAGAAGATCCAGCCCTGTCTCCTGTATCTTTGTCAAGCTTTGGACACACCAGGCATGTGACTTTTAGCTGTTTCCTAACTGTTTTCTGACACATGTCCACCACCTACAGTTGAAAGAGGTTTCGTGTGAAAAGTTGAAGCGGTGCAAAGCTTGTGAATCTTGCTCCAGACTTTGTCTTTAACAGCTCTAATTCAATATTTGAAAGACTTGGCGTCATATAATTACAAACTGCAATTGTTAATTTCTCCTTCATGATCAATTTTTAAATGGTGCGCACTTCAGTGAATTAAAAGGGACACATTCCATAGATACCAAATCTGAGTCCCTACTTGGTGTCATCAGAGTTCGACCTGGTTTAGGTTTCAACACGTGTTCAACAGCCACTCTTTTTAATTGTAGAGGCTGAAAACGGTCGAAGAAACTTATATAGCCACCTGTAAACATTAGTTTGAACATGGAAACGCGAAAGCGTGTATATGTGCATTTACATAGACTTTTTTTAGTGTAAGTGGCTGCTTGAACATGCATTGCAGAGGGCAGTGTGAACTTAACTTCAGAGTCTCTAAACAACATGGCTGCTACAACTTTCCTTTTATTCTTGATGACACTCTTTTATCATACGTCACAACTGAAACCTTGCTCTAACCATTCCAACCTGCTTGCAGACCCCTATTCACTCTGTTGTTTTGGACTGTTGACCCTAAGCACCTAAAGTCCTCCACCTTCCTTAACTTTTCTCCCTGTAACTTCACCATTCCTTTTGAGTTCCTCTCATTTACACACAGATACTTTTGTCCTGCTGCAACTCTAGAGCAAACGTCTACCTCTCTAGAAGTTCCTCCACCTGATTCCTGATCTTCTTATAGATCACAATGTCATCTGCAAACATCACGATCCACAGAATTTCCTGTCTAGCCCCTTTTGTTAGTTTCTCCATCACCACGGCAAAAAGAAGAAGCTCAAAGGCACTCCAAACTTTTTGTTTGTTTGTTAAATCTTTTAAATCAGTTCTATATTTTTATCTCAATCATCTTGGTCATTTGGAAGGTTTTGACGTTTTCTCGTTTGATGCAAATGTGCTTTTCTCCTCTGGCAACAGTTGAGTTGCCATTTCACATAATGTCACTATTAGATGATCGAATGCGTGTTCTCTGTCATGCTCTCTGGCATTCTCCGAGCTGACATAAGGAACCGGACTGACTTCTGTAATGATCTGTACATCTTTCCAATCCTCCCTTGCTCTCCCTGGTTGGCATTATCAGAGGTCTCTCTGCTGCGTGCTGCATAGCAACAAGCTGTCATGTGACCATGACTCCCTAGTCTCCACCGCGTTCCCCTCAGGCTCACAATCTCTTTTGTTCTTGTTTCGGGAAGAAATCAAGAATTTTTATTTCAGTTGGTCAAGCTCTCCCAGCTTTCACATTATCGCTTTCCTTTCTCTTTTCCTGTTTTCAGCTTCTTTTGCAGTTCAGAATGTTCTGCTGTTGGTCCTCCAGCTGTTATGAGCTCACTGTTGATGAAGGCTCCTGTTTGTCCCGCTTTGTTCAGGCTCAGCCAGTCCAGTCTGTGTCATCCTGCTCATGCGCACCAAGAACAACAGTCCCTCGTGTGCTTTGTTTGTGCATCCTGCCATGCAGCGTGCATGCACGTTTGTCGGCGAAAACTGGGCCACGTTTGCCACACATGTGGGGGATGAGCACAATGCACGCTTAACCTTTTGCTCCATCTGCCTCTTAATAATAATTTGGCATCATTGTTTTTAGTCACACTTCTCTTTATGACTACCTAAGTTCATCTTTTCAGCTGTTTCAACCAAGATCACCTGGACTTTGAGGTGAAGCTCCCCCTCTTCTCCCATCAATCTCTCAATCTGCATTGACCAACCAAAAACCAGCCCTGGGCTCCACTCCGACATTTGGATTCTGCATCAGCAGCACTGCAGAGTGGCTGCACATAAAGCTGAGTGTTTTCTTCTCAGGCTGTGCGGAAGAATCTCAAGGCCGAGCATTGCTGGAGTTTGTGTGTTTACAGGAGGCTTCTATCGATTTCCTGCAGCACCGACAATCCATTAAACAAGAATAGTCCTGCAGAGCGTCCGGATTAGTCTTGCTCTATTTTTCATGTTTGCTCTTCAGAAGTAACTTGTGCAGCAACAAAACTCTGCCCATGCAGGACACACAGGTGCACACAACTGGTAAAAATACCAACAAGAGGAGCTGCACGAAAGCATTTACGTGCATAAAGTGTTTGTGCAGAATGGTGGACGTTAAAAATACTGTGTGATTGGCTGCTGGCTGCACATCAGCAGAGACGCCAGTCCACTCTCAGTGGTGAGATAAGCCTTTCGTTTTTCTACAGTGCAACAGGAGTGAAGATGTGTCTTGACTTTTGAACAGATGCTGCCTTTTCTCTGCAGTTCAGGAGGAGAATTTGTAAATGCCTTTCAAAGTCTTTTATTGTATCTAAAAAAAAGTAAAAAATAGATACAATTGTGACATAAAGTGTAGTCACACAATTGAGTATATCACACAATATTTGCAAATTAATTTATTTAAAATTCCCAGAACTGAGTCATTCAGGTGTAATACTCATAATTTAATTAGCATTACATCCAGCTGTTTCTCAGTCGGGATTAAAAAATGTTTCCACTGCAAGCGGTATGTCTCAGACAAAAAGATTTTTGTCCATCTTGCTTCAAAGTTCAGATTGTTAGAGATTTTTGTTGTCTATTTTATTTATGAACCTCATATGCAGTACTGTACTTATGGTCTCAGATTTACATGCAAAAATGTACACTTTACTCAGTATTTAAAGATAAAACTAAAAAAATAAAAATAAAAAAAGCGACCCTTATATCTTAGGTATGTTTGCAGGGGTTATTTCTAAAGACTTTTCTATAGAAACACCAGAAAAACATAATCAAGTGGAAGTCATGAAGCTCCGCTTTATGCTACATTCACACCGTGCATGTGACGTGTGTTCAAGAACAGGCTAAACATGCATTCTGGAAAAATATTTTTAGCATATGTTAAGATGTTATGTTATTATGATAATAAGCAGGAAGGGCGTCTGCTTTTTTTCCTTTTCCGTTGTTTTTTAGTGCATGTCCACCCCCTACAGTGGGATGAGGCTTGGTGCGAAATGTCAAAGCTTGCTTCATGCTTTTTCTTTCAGCTCTCCTCTGACACATGAAAGACTTGGTGTCATATAATTTCGGCCCCAATTTTTAATCTCTCCTTCATGATTAATTTTCTAACAATGGGCACATCTGGGAATTAAGATAGACGCCAGCCATTTGTCACTACCAAATCTGAGTCCCTGATTGGTCAAAGTTCCACCTGGTTTAATTTCTTAAATTGCCATGCAGTTGCCGTACATTTAGTACGAAGAGCCCAAAGACGATCTTAAAAATGTGCGTAGCAAAAACGCTAGAGTTTGAACGAGCATATGTTTGCGTTAACATAGACTGAAAGTTGCCAAGGCCGGCGGGAACACAGCTTAAAACAGATGAAGCAAGTCACTAAAGAAGGAAACAGCTGGAAGTCCATGAGGCCAATAGAAGGTACACAAAAGACAGTGTTCGCTTTTAGATTAACTGTCTTTAAAAAAAAAAAAAACTTTCACATTTATGGTATCATATTGGATTTAATAATAAGAAAAAAAACATAGGAAGTCTTTGTAAAAAAAAATAAATTCTGGGACTTTTGTTCTAAAAATTTTAAGAACTACAAACTACGCTTCCAAACATTTTTAAAGTCACATTGTTTTGATTAAATGTTTTCCATCTTCAGTTCAACTGAGTTATTTTTGAGTTTGAAGACTGACATTGAGGAACTGGCTTCCTGTTTGCTTGTGGTTTACAAAAAACTGTTAAAGGTTCTTCAAGAGAGCTCTTCCCTTTTTAGTTTATTTTCTGAAGTATACTGTAGTATAAGTAAGTGAACCATAGGATGTGTAGAAATACACTAACTAAATCCTGCCTCAGACCAAGTTGGAACATTTTAAGTTAAAATATAAAACATGAACTTTAAATATACTGCCTCAATTCTATTATAAACTAAGTATACTTGCACTACATTTAAATACACTACCTTTTGCTGAGGATGAATGGCACATAAAACAAATCTCTAGAACACTTTGGTCCAAAAATCCAAACTTTGATCAAAAGGTCAGAGCAGAAGAAAAACCGAGCAAATCCATGATCTGGGAATATTTCTGCGAGAAAGAAACCAAGAATGGGACTCAGGATAACAGCTGACTGATTTGTTTGAGTGCCATGTGACCTCATGAGGCAGGAGGCAGCAAGGAGGAGACGCTGGAGATGAAATCATGTTAGCAGATCTGTGTCCTTGTATTTGCTTCATGAACATGCTGAAAAAACGTCCCAATTACAGACTCAGATTCTGACAAAACCCTGCCTAATGGGTTGTGAGCTGCTGGTGCAGAATTTAGGTGTCTTGAGTCGACAAGCAAATTGAAAATGAGTCAGTGTGGTCGTCCCAGCATAATTAACTGAGGTCATGGAAAACTAGGCGTCCAATTTTTCACAATGATTATCCTGTTCCATCATCTCTCCTCCAAACGTCACCATCCTCTCTTCTTTTCTCGGGTGGGGCGGCAAGCAGAGATGGATGAGCGAGGAAAATGTAATTGTCTTTATCAGAGTTTTCTCCAAGCGAGCGCCGGCTGAGGCGACCCTTCTTCAGACAGCCAGACTGATGCCTCCTCCTCCTCATACTCTGCTTTTTCTCCCTCTTTTGTCTCTGCAGTTGCCGCACGAGCAACAGGAAAAGTCTGATTCTGACGACCACGTCCCCCACGCTGCCACGCCCACACTCCCCCCTGCCCCTGCCTGGGCATCTCGGTAAAACAGCTCAGAGGTTTTGCATGTGGTTTTCCTTCAAACATCCCAAGGATTTTAAACACACTTAGAATAGCTCCATTACATCTCCCTGTCATGTTTTTTTTTTTTTTTCACTTAGTGAGAACTGATCACATTGTAAAGTCTGTGACAAGCTGCAGCTCAAACGCCTGAACTGACACTTGACAGCAATGGAATAAAAAAAATCAAGCCTGTTTAATCTGTGTGAAAACCAAAGTATTAAATGAAATGCTGATGTTTCATGGAGATTACCATGCAGGCGGTCTTTGTTGTTGTCAGGCAGCAACAACAAAGCAACATTCCTCCTGTTTTTACAGGGAGCTGAGCCATTTACTCTTTCCTTAAATCTGTTTCTTCACTAAGCTGTAATTGCCAATATGTGATCAAAGTTCCCCCTGACTTTACAGGGAAAAAATAGACGACCAAAACTAGACTTAACAATTAATCCTAAAAATTACTTTGTGTTTTTAAGAGGAGCAAATCTGATCGAATCTGACAAAACAACGTAATAGAATAAAGCACAGAGAGAGGACAGATTTAATGCAAAAAAAAATCTTAAATGCTTTAAATACAGAACACGACAAAGCAAAAAGACAAAACTTGGCCCTGAGGCTCAAATTTGAACATTGTGTTTGAGTAGAACTGATATAAAACCAGATAACACTTTCTCTATTGTTCCGTGAGTAAACCAGTGATAATAGCACAGCAGACACACTTACACATTTCACCATGCAATGCCTTAGTCACATTCTCCCTTACGGGTGGATACAAAGTGTCTGTGGGTGGAAAATGGACAAACTGAAGGGGGCACAGAGGTGGCTTACAGAATTTTTTAAGATCGGAGACTGCTCGATGAGCAAACATTTTGTAATACATCCTACAGGCTTCCATTGACATTAGCAGCAGTATTTGAAATGCACACATTGAATCACAAACATAAAGAAAACTACAGAGTACAGAAAAAGGAAGTTTTAAATAAAGACTGAAGGCTGTTTAGTTTAATCAGTTCAAATTCTAGAATCAATGTGTTTTGATCCCACCTGATATTTACAACACTGAACAACAAGCGCTCTACTTTTGACAGCGGGCAGTGATTTATTTCGTGCGTTTTCAGAATTGTAGTTTCTCTTTTAGAACACAACTTCACTAAAAAAAGCACCTGCAGCAAAAGGTCACTGCCTATCCCTGCAGGCTCTGCATTTCCTCAGCAGATATTGACAGTTATGTTTTGAGCCAATTTATGCTTTGCTGCAGAGTTAATCTGCTCCTTAGACTCCAAAAATCAATAAAAGGCCCTGAGGCCTTGAAAAATATTGCAATCAACTTTACATTCCTCCAGAGCCTAATGCAGTAACCATTGCATCTGTCATGCTGAATGCCAAAGTCACTGTACGATGCTTTTTCTTCATTGTGATCTGCTCTTTCATGCGTCGTTCTCCACGTTTGTCCCACCAGGAAGCAGTCCCCTGGACAGCCCACGGAACTTCTCTCCCAACAACCCAGCGCACTTCTCGTTTGCCTCCTCCAGAAGGTCTCTGCTTCATTTTTACTGAAATGCATTATGTTGGTACACTTGCACATTTCCTTTTGTAAGTGAGAAATGCAAAAAAGGACGGGAAAAGAGAGTCGGACTGAGACAAAGGAAAGAGATAGTGGGATGTTAGGAGAAATGTCACACATCGCGGGGAGCTGAGAGGATGTGAGAGGCTTTCAGTGTAAAAGGCTGACTCATGTGTGACAGGGGCGTCCCATTACAGTCACATCTCACTCACACAGGGCACAAGAACATGGCTGCCGTCCGCTTCCTTAGATGATGTTTTTACACAAAATCCCTTTCAAACAAGTTAGTAAAGTAGAAAAAATACAACTGCAGCCCCTTGATGTTCATTGATCTGCATCAAACCACTTCAGCTCCAAAATTGCCATAATTTAGTATTTACTTGAAAGCAAAAACAGAAATAACTTTTTCCCTAGCTGGACATGAATTTAGGTGCCAAAAGATACAAAATATTGAGAGTCCCAAATTTTTAAAGTAAAAGACATTTTAATGCTGAAAGGTATCCATTTAGGAGTCAATCAAAAATATGTGATAAGTTTGAATTTTAGTAGAAATACCCTGGATGAGGCTCTTTTTGACAAGATTTGCTCAGTATTGATGTTTTCTGTTTCCAAGCACAAATCTTGTTTTATGTTCAGCACATATTTATGGATCATGGTGACGTTTTACTTTGTTGTTGGAGCTTAAAAGGCGTCATCAGGCAACATTGATTTTTTACCTTACCTCCCCCCCCCCCACCCATGCACAGAGATTCCTTGTGATTTTCAGGTTTTTTTAGACCCTTCATGCCTGACTTAACTTCTAACTGTTTGAAAAAAATATTCAATGTTTTTTCGGTTCAAAGTGATGTTGAATAAAAAATTAAAACCTGGGTTTAATGGTACATTTAGTGCCATACGGCATGAAGGGGTTAAATGTTATATGTTATTCTCAGTGATTGTTGCTTCTTTAGTTCCACTATTTTCTTTTTTTACATTGAATGTTAAAAATACTTTGGGGGCGCTGCACTGCATCAGAATTGCATTTCAAATTAGCTTCAAGTGTCTGAATTTTGTCTAAATTACACAGGAAAAATGAGAGAGTAATTTTTTCAGAGTTACCATCATTTTGTTCTAATAGAGTATTTTTTACTCGTTTTAGACTACAATCATTTCGACTGGTAGCTAATGTAGGTGTAAAAACGTAGAGGAAATATGTTGGAGTAAACCAGCAAGACCACGCCCACTCGACTTTCTTAAGTTTCGTTTCTTCCACCATTTTGTTATCCCGCAGTGGACGGAGAAACACGGAGGCTGTGAACGAGGTAAGTCTGCTAATTGCTCAAAAATAAGTTGGAAGCCTGTTTTAAGCGGGTTGGGTTATTTTATCTGTAAGAGATAACTTTTGTGTCGTGTAATGCTGCTATTCTGCCGTGTATGTGGCTGTAAGGAGATTGAAAACTTCGAGCGGGAGTTTGCTAACGCCGGTTAGCCTCAACCATTTGCACTTCTGCTAAACTAAATATAGCCATTTTAAATAAGTTAAGACGTTTTTTTATATTGGGGTCGTACCGCGTTCCGTTAAATACATTTAAATATATACATTTTTTTTCACTAGATATTATAATTCTGTCGCTACCCTCCACTTTTTTTTCTTTCTTTTTTTCTAAGTAACTAGCCAGCCACGTTTGAAACGACAGCTCCATAATACCTATTAATATATCTGTCGAATTCAATGCGTTAATGCTAATGTTTTGGAGCCCATGGTCAACTTTTTTTTTTTTTTTTTGCCGCGCGGTGAAAAAATGGCGGTCCTTGAAAATTGTCAGTCTGTCTTAGCTGCTGTGGGCAGGCAGCCACCCTTTCTCAAATGCAAAACAGAGAAGTTCGCACAGTACAGTATCGATTCTGATAAATCTCCTGTGGAGATTATTTTTTTTAAATAGCGGTCCGTGTTTCCACATACTCTTCACGATTTCCCATTCCAAAAACTCATCATCAATAAACCAGCAATGAAATAATAATAATAATGGCATAAATAAATAAACTTCCAAAAAAATAAACCTGATGGCTGTTTAGAAGCCAGTGCTTTGCGGTCAGTGTTTTTGTTAGCAGCAGTTCTGCAAATTTAGCAACATTGCCGTGTCAGCTAGTGTGAACTGTATATTAGCTATACTATCTATTATTATATTTGGAAAACGGGATAATTCTGAATAAAATTTTAGTTTGGTACCTTTCGGTTTTGTAATGTTTTTTTCTTTTTTGTAATGAATTATTTTTTTCACGCCAGGAAAGATGCAAGCGTGCGTGTGAAACACGGTGAACGGCAGAAATATATCTGTTTTGTAGGTCAGCTGACCTACAAATCCTTTCTGGAATGCGGTGAGTGGAGACATTACAATTTCCCGCATTTTTTCTTCACAGGAATCAGACAACTTTGTGGGTGAGCTGCCAGCTGTGATACAAACTGATTTGTTTTTCTTTTTATTGCTTTTTATTCAATGTTAATTTCTGTGCTGTATTCTAAACATAATCTTGCTGTGTTCACAGTGACCAAAAAATTCAACATTCCAACCTTGGACTTGAAAGTCTTTGATGACTCAAAGACAGAAGTCGAGGAGGAGGTTTTTGATTTCCTGATGAAAAACCCAAACATTGGTGTGTTGGAGATTTGTCTGGCCAAAGATACAAATCCAGAAGGTGAAGTTTTTCTTGTAAA
Source organism: Oryzias curvinotus (assembly GCA_023969325.1). Lineage (NCBI taxonomy): Eukaryota > Metazoa > Chordata > Actinopteri > Beloniformes > Adrianichthyidae > Oryzias > Oryzias curvinotus. The sequence continues at coordinate 43,340,079 of CM043722.1, forward strand.
TTGTAAATTATCTATTTTGTTTTGAATTGTTTTGGCTAAATTACCCTTCAGTGCCTGAATTTATTTCCAAGGGAAAAAATCTGTAGTGTTTTTTGCTTTTAAGTACATACTAAATTAAGATAATGAGCCAAAGAATTTTCATACATATTTGCATCAATAGGAGTCTAAGGGTTAATGATTTATTTTACAGGATAGTGTGGGGAACAAAAAAACTGGCAAATAAGTACGAGTTTTATGTCCTATTGCTGTGTTAGACAAGATTATAAATCTGCTAAACCAGGGGTCGGGAACCTTTTTGGCCGAGAGAGCCATAAACGCCACATATTTATAAATGTAATTTTGAAAGAGCCATACAATAATGTAGCGTCCCTGTCCCACACTGAGGCACGGAGACTTAACCTCTTTTAAGGTTCTTTATTCTGGTTACTGCAGACCGCAACCAACACCGTACAATTAATTCAGCAACTCATCAATCTCTCCCGCTGAGACGAGAGCTTCTCCCAACTTTATATTCCCCCGCTCCCGCTCCAGCCCTCCTATTTCCCTTATTTGGCCCATAGCTGAACCCCATTGGTCCAAACTACCTAACAACAGGCTGAGCGACAGAACTGAGAGCCAATCAGATCTCTGCTTGATGCGTTCAATGAACTCCAGAACTTTCAACGCGGCCCAACAGCGGACCCAACTCAGTCCGCAACAATATGTTTAAAACTAAAAATAGAAGTGAATGGGAGCATTTGATGTAATTTCAACACTTTTAAGGTACAATAAGTCAGTGGATTCCTTTTAATAACATCGTTATGCTGTTGCTAATAAATGATGAGTATTTCTCGTGGTGGTTTTGCTGATGGGCTTGTCTGGTTGATACGTGGTAAGTTTCTGTTTCATGCAGGTGTTCACACTTAATCGTGATCTCAGGTTGGTATGAATGTTCTGTAGATGTAGAAAAAATTGCTCACATGCAGACGTGGAGCCAAACACACACTCACACGCTGTGAGTGTGTGTGTGAGTGACGGGCAGCGTGTTTTAAGTTTGGAGAATCCCTGCGCGATTCACCGGCTGCCTGTTCCCACCTCCCCCACCCTCTGGTTTCTTCCTCACATCCTGTCCCTGCAACTGGGCCCTTCTCAGAGACAGGAGCGCGCAGTTTTGCACGGCAATTCCCAGGTTTCCGGCTGGTATAAACTCTGTGAAATAATAGATAATAGTAAACTGAGTGCTGGCGCAGATTTTTTTCTCCAAGCACCGCTACTACTGCGCGCCTCTGGCATCGCATCGCGCCCGAGAAGGACTGGTCTAATGAAAAAAAAAGTATAATTAAAGATTTGTCTGCGAGCCACATGTGACCATCAAAAGAGCCATATGTGGCTCGCGAGCCATAGGTTCCCGACCCCTGTGCTAAACTGTTAAGTCAGTCAGTATTTAAAAATCTTAATTTTTACTTTTCTTGTTTTTGTTCGGTTTTTGCTATCATACAAATTAAAATATTACAATAACTGAAAGCTTTAATACTTTGACAGATCCCCTGAGTTGTCCTACAAGGAGCTGCAATACAAGCTCAAGTGGAGACACTGAAGTGGACTCAGATGACACAATATTATTACTACACAGTCCGACAACAAGAGAGAGAGTTGAGGACACCTCTCTTACCAAAGTAAGTTAAATAATCTATTCACAAAGTCATTTCAAGCATTCAAAGGCATGCTGTCTTTCCAATTCGGTTTAGTTGTCAAACAGTGCAGGAAGGCATATAATCCAAACTAGTTTAAAGTTTTCGAGGGAAACAGCAGATTGCACTGAGTAAATCACAACACATTTGAATACATTCTGGAAAACTGTCCTTGTCATAAAAACACATCATTCTACTGTATTTCCTTTTTTTTTTTTTGCTCGGTATAGACCTTTTAATTGAAGTACCAAGACAATTATAATTGTCATTAAAATTGAAGCAAAACTGAGAAAAATTATGTTGAGTCTGAACATGTATTTTCATGATATTGATCATGTATTTTTTTTTACTGTCATAGATGATTGAAGATATTCTAAAAAAAACAAACCAGGAGGAGAGAGTATCATCAATGAGTATGCTTGGACAAAAAGCCTAACAGACAGCAGACGGCGTGACATGGTTAAGATATTGGTGGCACATATGACAGCTGAACATGGGTATACTGAAGGTTTTTTGTGCTCTTCACTACATAATATTTTTCAAAATGTGTCATCTTCAACTGGGCTAATTGTCTCTCTTAAGGACAAGTCCATCAAGGCGTGTGAAAGAGGATTATGCCAAGGGTATCATCACTTTGTTCCCTTACCTTGCTGATCCTAGGAGCAGATTTGGCTATGTAAGTACCATGGCAGAGATGGAGCCTCTGAAATTTTTCATGTTTGTTTTGTAAAAACATTACCAACATTAACATTACCCATTTAATTAACATTCTATACTCAAGAGTTTTCTGTAAAAACTGTGTATGTTATGTCTACTCTGTGTTTTCTTTTAACTGCTTTAAAAATATCTTTTTATTGATGTTTAGGAGCATTACTACAATGCAGAAGATGGGAGTGGTTATTTGGCTTGGAGATTGAAGTTTGTCCAAAAGGAAGCTTGTAATGGACAAAAGAAGGCTGCAAGACTGCCAAGGACACTAACTGGTATGCACATTTGTACAAGTTAAAATTTAAATTTTGTTTATTGTCCCCTTTTTGCTATAGAAGTTCTTGAGCTTTACTCATTTTTATTTTATAGGGGGACCAACAGCTGACAGAAGGTGCTTCAGAGAGGAAGACAGCCAAATGACTGACAGCTTGTGTTTTGAGGCCATAGCACTGATGAAACATGCAGCAGATGAAGGAACTGTAAAGATGAAGATGAGGCAGACCTTCAACTACCGCCAAAAAAATGATCCATGATCCAGTGAAATCATCTGACATCTTTTTGGACTTCCCAAGACTCCTGGACATAGGATTAGTATGTATATTGGTATGAAAGATAACCGTTTACTATTGGTCACCTTTGCAATGCAAACACTGTGTCTGAATGAGCATTTTAATGCTTCTCAAGTTCTGTGTACAAATGACAGACCTCATGTGATTTCTGTTGAAAACCTTTTCTGTTGCAAAGCCTTTGATTTGCGGATGTCATACAGTGATGGTGATGCAAATTATTATATCGTACCATATTGTTTCTTGTAAAAAGAATGAAATAAAGATGGCTGTTAAAACATTAATTTTTTTAAATTATTTTTTATGTATTGTTATACCAAACTACAAATGTATAATTTTCATACTGTTGCATAGTGACTTCTAAAAAAAAGATTTCTTATTTTAATTCCAAAAAGTAGAAAAAATTACTAAAGTTAAGAATAAAATTAATTTCCACTATGAGCAAAATTTGACACAATATAAATTTAAAAAGTGATCTATAATGAGTAAAATTGTATCTGTTAGAGTAAAAAGAACACCTACATTTTGAATAAAATATGGTTCCAGAGAGAACAAATTGTATTCCAACTAGATTAAAATCACTGTTGAGTAGTTTTTTTTTTTATCTCCGCACAGAGTAATATTTAATCCAAGCGAGTAAAATATTTGCACTAGATTGAGTACATTTTACTCTGTAATTTTAACTCTGTTAGGAGAGTAAATTTGACTCTATTTAGACTGGGACCAAATACTGTCTTTTTCAGAGTAAAATTTTATTCAATTTGAGTAAAATTTACTCTGCAAATTTTACTGTGTAGGGAAAGAGGAAATTTAGCTTTTATGGTTTTAATTTTGTTATTGATTGTGCTTATGGGCTGCACCGTGGAGCCATGGTTTATGCTCTTGCCTCACAGTAAGAAGGCCTTGGTTCAAATCCCTGTTGTTGGTTTCCGTGGAAACTCTGGCTTCCTCCCACAGTCCTAAAGCATATAGTATAGATTTATTGGAGTCTCTAAATTGTTCTTAGGTGTGCATGTGAGTCTGTGGCCCTGCAACAAACTGGTGACCTGTTCAGGGTGTACTCTGTCTTCAACCAACAGCAGCTGGGTTGGCTGCAGCAACCCTGTGACCACAAAAGGGATTCAGCAGGTTCTGAAGATGAATATGATCTCTATATGAGCTCTCTCCTGCAGGTTAGCTTGAAAAAATGGTACAAAAAATGTCCATTGCATTAGATTAGTTAATGTCTTTAGGGGATCAAGAACCATTTTTGGAATTATGTTTTGGAAACTCATTTTTCTTACATGAGCTGCAAACATGACCTGCAGCCTTCACAGATCTAACTTTGTTGAGCACCTTGGCGGCGAAACACTGTTAATTTCACCTTTTAAAGCCTTTTTGCTGCTTGTGGGAAATAAATGAGCATAGGCATTTTATTTCTGTGTGATTTCAAACCTTAAGCCTTTTGCATTCATGCTGAGTTGGAGAATAACTGGTAGATTTTAGAATTAAATCTGACATACACTGCAAAAACGGAATCCTAACAAAGTAAAAAAGACAGTTGTTTCAGAAAAATTGTTTTCTTTTCTGTCTGTAAGAAAAATATTCTTTTTTTTCCAAAAGTTTTTCAATATCTAAATATGCTTAAAGAAAAAAGACCTTAGTGTTTAGACATTTCTTCTTGAAATAAGAATTCTTGGTAAAAGCATATTTTCTTCATTGGCAGCTTTTTTGCTCATTTAAAGACATTTTTTCTGATTTATGAATGTTTGACTTATCTCTAGGGGCCCTGTTTTTTAAGTGGAATGGGGTATAAACTAGTGTTTAACTTCAAACTTTCATATTTCAATTGTAGAAATTTCTTTTTTGCAATTCGATAAAACATTTGCAGGTCTAAACTTCTTCTGAAGTGACAGCATCATCACAAAACCGTCATAATTTCTGTAATTTTTAAAGTTAATCCATCCAAGGCAAACACAAATCCAGTGAATGAGGCTGTTTCTCTCGTCCTGACAGTGTAGGATTCACTAACAGAACTTTTCAGTCTGTAGAGTCTCATGAAGCCACATTTATCACTTCAGAAGCAGCAAAAGGAAATCCCTGGTGTTTTTCAATCGCTGAAATGTGTGAAATGATTTGACATGGATTCGTAAGCACAGCAAGTGCTTGGATTTAAAAAAAAATACCTGTGATTGTGTTTCCTGCAGAGCGGATGGGAGGAGATGGTCTTTAGCATCCTTACCTTCTTCTGGCTATGGCACCAACACACCCAGCTCAACGGTAAACTACCTCTCCACCGTGCAACGCTTTTAAAAAAAATGTTTACTGATTGTCATGAAGGAATTTCACACGGAACAAGTGTAAAAAGAGGCACACACATAAAAACTGAGCTTTAAAATGCTGGTTTAGTTAAGAATTCATGTAAGAAAATCTAAACATCCTGTGCTGCATTTATTTCAAAAACATTTTTAAAAAAGCAGCTGCAAAAGTTTAAAGTTACCTTTAAAAGAAAGGTAGTTTGCCATCTCTCGGTGGGTGGAGTGTCCCTGCCCCAGGTGGAGAAGTTTAAATATCTGGGGGTCTTGTTCACGAGTGAGGGAAGACCGGAGCGTGAGACTGACAGGCAGATCGGAGCAGCGTCCGTAGTTATGCGGTCACTGTATCGGTCCGTTGTGGTGAAGAGAGAGCTGAGCCGAAGAGCAAAGCTCTCAATTTACGATATTGGTTCCAATACTCACCTATGGTCATGAGCTATGGGTCATGACCGAAAGAAGAAGGTCTCAAATACAAGCGGCTGAAATGAGCTTCCTCCGTAGGGTGGCTGGGCGCTCCCTTAGAGATAGGGTGAGAAACTCGGTCATCCGCGGAGAGCTCGGAGTGGAACCGCTTCTCCTCCACATCGAAAGGAGCCAGTTGAGGTGGCTCGTGCATCTAGTCCGGATGCCTCCTGGACGCCTCCCTAGAGAGGTGTTCCGGGCATGTCCCTCTGGGTGGAGGCCCCGGGGGAAACCCAGGACACGCTGGAGAGACTACATCTCTCAGCTGGCCTGGGAATGCCTTGGGGTCCCCCCAGAGGAGCTGGAGGAAGTGGCTGGTGTGAGGGAAGTCTGGGCATCTCTTCTTAGACTGTTGCCCCCGCAACCCGGTCCCGGATAAGCGGAGGAAGATGGATGGATAGATGCAAAGGTCTCTCAGCAGCAATCACATTTTCCAAATGAAATGGACATGGCTTTCTTTGGGAAAATGTCTTGGATGGCTTAGCTTTGTTAAATGGACATAAAGAGGAGTAGTAATAAATGTCAGACTGAATTAATGTGGGAGCAAACATGAGGCAGAGTGCATTTGATCTATGGAAATGTAATAATAAAAAAAAATGAAATATGAACTGAAGTGAAATGAAATACACAAAAATTGTTTTAAAAAACCCCAACTCTCCTTACTAAAGAACACTGAGAGGGTTTTTTGACTTTCATGACATTGCTGAGCAATACATAACCCACTTAAAATTATTCAATTTCCTCTCTGAACAAGAAAGAGAAAAAAAAAAACAATTACCGATAAAGGGAAAAAATGGAAAAGTATAAACCTAGATTATTTTATGCAAGCAATTTTATTTTTCAGCCACGACAGTTAGTTTTTCTGTATGAGCATCACGTCTACTAAACTGGCACAGATTGATAAATATTAGTCCATAATTTCACTCAAATGTGAAAAATTGGGTTGTTTTTGTGCTGATTGAGGCTCCGTGCACTCCCTTAATCTGTGGCAAAGCCCAAAATTGATTTCATGAGTCATTGTAATTGAAATCGCAGTGACACAATTATATGTATGCGCCTTGAAGCACTGCTCAAAAGCCTTCATGTAATCTCTGGAGCACCGCATTTTTTTATTGGTGTAAAAATTCTTCACAAAACAGGAAAACTCAAAATCAGATGTTTGCCCTGAAAGAGTTCCCTGTGTGAAAACAGAGAAAATGCAATACAAAGCAGGAATATAAAGTCATTAAAGCATTCCTGGTTTTCCTTACTGGTCTCCTCCAATCATTTTCATCCCTTTTCTCACCTTCCACTCCCCCCCCCATGCCCTCTCCCTCCTCCTCTCGTCCCCTCCTCATCTGCAGTCCTCCAGCTCCTCTCAGGAGCGGCTGCACCAGCTGCCCTTCCAGCCCACCATGGATGAGCTCCACTTCTTATCTAAGCACTTTGGCAGCACAGAGAGCATCACTGATGACGACGGGGGCCGCTGCTCGCCCCACATGCGCCCACGCTCCCGCAGTCTCAGGTCAGCAGCAGGAAACTGAAGGATTAAACAAACAAAAAAACGTTTTTTTCTAGCAGACACATTTCTATTTATAAAATCTTTTTTATTGGATGGAAGTTTAATTAGCCACAGATCAAAACCAGTGAGTTCAACTTTTCTGTCAATGTGGTGTTTCTCCCAGCAGCCCTGGACGCTCGTCCTCCTGCTATGATAATGAGATCGTCATGATGAACCACGTGTACAAAGAACGCTTCCCAAAGGTGAGACACACTTAAAAAAGGGAGTTGGGAGCAGCATGTTCTGTGAAAAACACTAAGAACAGATTGTAATACATGGCCTTTTTCTTTATGACGTCAAAAATTGAATCTATTTCATGACTACATGTTCAGACAGAATGTCTGCTTTATTTGAAAAATCAAATTTAACCAAAGGGAACGGAAGAAAAATACTCTTTAAATCACTACAATACATGAAGCTGAAGAAAATGTTGGGTTGCCCGGCATGAACAAACTGCCTCAGCTTTGGACTCTTAAATAAACGATCAGTTCTTACTCTGAACTGAGGTGGGAACAGAGAGGAAATGAGCTGATAGCTGGCAGTGATAAGAATCAGGCTGTTGAAAATGGTGCCCTACAGTTTTCCAGGAGTGTAAAAGCTTTTAGAGCTGAATCTCAAACACATTAACAAAGCAAAAGAGATTATTTTGGAATGGATTCAATTACAGTCTGCCAAAGCCTCCAGCTTGTCTACAGAAATAATCTTTTTTTTAGGTCTTATACCCTTTTATTCTGTCTCCATCGTTTTGCTTTATCTCCACCGTTATGACGTTTGTCCTTCTCTGCCTCCGCCCCTCATCCGCCACCAGGCCACAGCACAAATGGAGGACAGGCTGGCCGAGTTCATTCAGGCCTTCTCTCCGGAGAATGTCCTCCCGCTGGCCGATGGAGTCCTCAGCTTCATCCACCACCAGATAGCCGAGCTCGCCAGGGATTGCCTGACCAAATCCCGCGAAGGCCTCATCACCTCAGTCTACTTCTTTGAGCTGCAGGAGAATCTGGAGAAGCTTCTTCAGGATGTGAGTTCTATGTATTCGCTTGAGAACACGAAGACGTGGAACGCTTTAGGAGTATCACATCAGAGTCAGAATAGAATCAAAGACAGCCGTACCAGACGGCAGCCAGCGGGGCCGTGGGGCGCTGGACACCAAGACGCAGGCCAAAGATGGAGCCAGGACCCAGAGGACCCTGGAGACGCCCACCACCCAGCTGGAGTCTCGTCACCCCAGGCCAGAGCAGGCCCAGGAGCCCCAAAGATCACGACGCAACCACTGCTCCACCCCTACATCCCCACACACTACACTCCACTCCACCACAGAAATACAAAACAGTGTAGAACACAGAAAGGGTGTCTTTCTGCAAAGTTGACCAGATACATCGTAAAATATCTTGGATTGACAATAAAATACATTCTAATCACCGTAGGGAATGTTTTCAGATAGATAGAGATACTTTAATTATTCCAAAGGAAATCGATGACAATCAAACTTTTTATTAAAAAAAAGATAAAAATATTTGCTCAGTATAGGTTTCTATCTCATTTAACGATGATAAATATGGCATGTGGCTTTTCCTTACTGAATTATGTGTTTGTGCTCTATTTTTTGGGTAAAAAAAAACGTGTCATATAGCGCAAAGACGGTTCCACTGAGCTCTGTATGCATTAGTCTGGATTAAAGAGGCTGAAGATCTAAATCTGAATGTGTCTTCCTGTCTGTCTTTGTCTGCCTGCCAGGCTTTTGAGCGCTCAGAGAGCTCTGAGGTCGCCTTCGTCACAGAGTTGGTGAAAAAGCTTCTCATCATCATCGCCCGCCCAGCCAGGCTGCTGGAGTGTCTGGTAAGAAGAAGCCACACCATGATCACAGGCCTCCTGCAGCCTCACTGTTCGTTCCTCTGTAATCACATCACTCCTGTGAATGCCGGCAAATGGATTTTCTTTAAACTGACGTGACACACATATCCATTTGTCAGGTTATTAGAATTTAAGCAGGCTGATGCATGACACAGCAAGGGATGGGAAATAATTTAAGAAGAGGCAGAATCTGAACATACATTTGCATTTAGATGAACATTTTTCATGCCGCAGTCGAAAACTCCAGCAGATGATTGCTTTCTTTCAAGCCAGGCTCAGTCAGGCCTTGGACACGGTGACTCCTGAACCATGAGGATATCTGAGTGTGTGTTTGTCTTTGAAGCCCGACTCAAGTGTGTTTCATAATCAGAAATCACGAGCGAACCCCCGTGAGAATCGATCCTTGCTTTAGTGCCATGAATGACAGCAAAAATGGCCTCAAGGAGAATGGATTTATTGATCCAATTTAAATTAGCCTTTCAATGTGTTTGAGGTCCCTCATGCAGCCCATGTCTGATTAGTAACAAGGTTGTTAGTCACAAAGCTCAAACAAGAAATCAATCAGTCTTTCCAGTTCTACAGTGGTGATTCAGGTGAAGAATTCTGTTTTTTTCAAATGCGATTCTTGTTTTTTCTCTCTAATGATTTAAATCAACATTTCAAATGAAATTAAACAAAAGCAACACACAAACATTTAATTTTCATTTATCTTAAATGGCAGGTTTTTCGTGTAGTGTTTCACCTTTAATCACAATGACCAACTACATCAGGAAAAGGAAAAAAAAAAAACATAAAAGCATACGTTTACTAGACTTCAAAGATACTATCAGTTAGGAGTATTTACTTTTCTTAAAAGGGAGAAAAAAAATTAACTATACTTTTACATCAGTACTCATCAGTTTAATGAAACTCTAACTAATAGCTTAGTATTTTTGTATTTTAGGTTATTGTACATTAAACACATGTTGAACCTGAGGCTCCGGAGCCACATGTGGTGCAATTCCTTTATCCCTACAATGTGGCGCTTTGGCTTTGTTTAGTTTTTTTTAACATAATAGAGCAAAATGATGATTATTGTTGAAGTGGTTTATTGTTAGACTGAATTTAAAGCACAGGTTCTTATTTTCTGCTGCACAACAGTCTAGTTTCTGTTAAGAGGCAAAAAAGAACATTTGCATGTATTGATTGAAAGAAAAGGTATTCTACACCAATGTTGTCATGTCTATATTTGAAAGTAAAAGAAAAAAAACTAGTTCAGAATGTGTCGACCCTAAACTAATGATCTCACGCGTGAAGTTGGAGCTCCTCTAAGCATTCATTAGAGACAGGACTCCTTTCCTCACACTCTTGCCATGTTAAGCTAAAACAGTTGACTAACTTTTCTAACTTTCTAGTTGTTGTTTATCTTTCCGCATATCCCTTCAGGGGTCGCCACAGCTAAAGTCATTATCTATTTTTAGGCTTGTCTATTCTTCAGTCAGTGATTTGCTGCAAAACTTTTCCTTGAGTTATTGCTCTCACTCTAACTATTGATGTAAAAACAATATTTCCTCTGAAAAAAATCTATGTATAAACTGTCAAAGTATAAATCTGATGACGATATGAGTTCTGATTGCCACATCCTGGTTTTCAGGAGTTTAATCCTGAGGAATTTTATCATCTGCTGGAAGCAGCGGAGGACCATGCCAAAGAGGGCCATCTGGTGAAAACCGATATTCCTCGTTACATCATCAGCCAGCTGGGACTCACCAGAGACCCGATTGAAGGTGAGAACCTCAGGGACAAACTTTGTACAGCACTTAAGATAAATAAAAAAGATACATTTGCATCATCTGATTTAACCAAGCTGTTTCATCAGACATGGTGAACTTGGACAGCTATGACAGCGAGGGACCGGTTACTCCAGAAACGGATGATTCCACAGAGGTGAGATCCAAAGTGATTCTCACTCCAGTTAGTTTCCCCCACTTTTCCTATTTTGTATAACTTTCGACCTGCTGGAACAGGGTCAAATCTAGTTGTTTAAACCCATTTGAGTGGCAATAAGAGTAAGAGTTCATTTTGTTTCATAGTCTCCCAGCCTTTATTTATCTGTTTGATGGAATATTTTCTGAGTAGAATTGCCTTCTTTAAACTCTGTATCTTTCAGTTTCACCATTTTTGTATTACAATCTTTCCAATCACAACAAAAGCTTGTGTATAGAGGATCAGCTGTGAATTTATTTTAACATTTAACTTAATTTCTATATTGTTTAAATGACAAACAATAGCCCCCTTTAACAATTTTAAGCCCCCGCCCCTCTAAAATGCTGTCTGCCTCAATTATTAATGACTTGGCTGCTTGTATTTATCAATTCAACTATGCAAATTTAAAAATAAAAACATATGATATTGAAAGGAGGTTGCTCATGGGGATTTGGAGTTCTCAGCATTTCATCCATCACCTGAAAGAGCAGAGAGTTGTAGTAATGGCACCACCTTTTGGGGGTTTAACCCACCATTTCTACTCATTATGCAGAGAACCACTGGCTTTCAATGTTTTTAATTTTTCTCATTTCAGAACTTCAAGCTACTGAGCTTGACAAGAAATAATATAATTTGCAAAAGTGTACAGGGTGAACTTTTTAGCCATCACACTCTGATGCCTCTTTAGAATCATATTAATCAAAGCATGTATGATCCGCAGGGGAAGAGCAAAACAATGAAACCACCAGGAGAAGCAGATTTCCAGACCATCAAATTGATCAGTAACGGAGCGTACGGGTGAGCAACAACTTGTGTGACCTTCCTCTCTGTGGCAGAGATCTGTATTTGGACTGAAGCTCTAATTCAATAAAAGATTTATTTTGTGTATCTTTATATTTATTGTTAGATTACTGTCTTAAATTTGGGCATATAGTATGTTAATTGTACCAATAAATTCTGACATGACCTTTTGGATTCTAGTTTGTGAAAATCGAGTCTGTAGTGGCCACACTCACAGTTGTCAAGAATAAACAAATTGGCAAAAAGTTTTTGAAAACAGCCTAACCATTGGTTCATCTCTTGTGGACTTTTCAGCATGACAGTCAATGGGAAATTTTTAGCATCTGAAATCAGGCTCCAATAATCATTCAAGGCATTGCAGCATTTGGTGCTTTACCCTTTTGAGGGTCTATACCAGGGGTCGGCAACCTTTTTTACTCAAAGAGCCATTTGGGACCACCCCTAATGAAAAAAAAAGCACCCGGAGCCACAATCCGTTCTGACATCATTATATATATTATGCATGTATATCAAGGGTGCTCATTACGTCGATCGTGATCGACCGGTCGATCTTCAAGGACATGAGTGTAGATCGCAAAGATCGATTAAAAAAAAAAAAAAAGAAGTACTTCTTAAAAATCCACCAGCCAATCAAAATCCTCACTGAGAAGTCCGGGACTTGATTGACATGTAGATCGGCCAATCGGACATCCTCTGAAACATACATCCACTGCAAATGCACATTGTGTTTTTTTAAGGATGATACTGCGGCCGCATGTGGGAGGAGCTACCAGCTGAAGTTATGGTCTGATCGCTGCATGGAGCGATGTGTTTGTCAATGCATGGTAGACACTGGGAATGTGGAGTTTATTATTTTGAAGAGTTCTACTTGGTAATCATGTTTCCATGTTTGAGTTCATAAAATCATCCCAGAGAAAGTCTCTGCTTCAACTGCCGCAGTGAAAGCGGTTTCGGTCTCGTGTTTCCATCTGACAGAGTTTGAAGCCAAAGCCCCTCCTCCACCTCTTTACCTGCTTTTCCTCTCTACCTGTTCACCTGTTCACATCCTCTGCAGCTGAGAGTTGCCCCGCGCTCCACAGTGTGTCCTACACAGAGAGCGCAAAATACGGTCATCATAGCAGCAGGTTGACACGATAGTCGGGGCGCTCCAGCGAAGCACAAGGATGAAAGAGCTGGACGCAGGTTATAGTGGGGATAGAGCGGGTTAAGCAAATGAATGGAAGAAGGCAGCCCGCTGAAGAAATAATCAATACTGTACTCATTTATTATTAGTCTGAACTATCTTTTATTTAGAAAAATCTTTAATTTTGCTAAATCAGTCCAGTACGAAAAAAAACATCAACAAAAGCTGTGTTGGCCGGTTTTTGGCTGGGTCTGGCGGTTTTCAGATGACTTTTAGGCTGGAAAACTGTGAATCTATCTGGCAACACTGGCGCAAACTCTCTGTCATCAGAAAGTTGCTCTCTGCCCCGCGGCACGTCAAGTTCCCGGCAGAAGACCACTCCGGACAACCGGAGTGTTTATTGAGGCCGCCCCGCGTGTGTCCTCCTGCTATCAGCTCTGCAGTTCTCGCCCGATAAACACCAGCTCATTAAGGAAGCTGTTTTTTACGTGGCACGCGCTTCGTACGGAGTCAGCAGCGCCTTTGAAATGCCATGAAAAATGAACAAACAGAAATAAAATTTGATTATTATAAAATACTCATTATTTTCCAAAGTCACAGGGAGCCACAACAGAAGGATGAAAGAGCCACATGTGACTCCGGAGCCATGGGTTGCCGACCAACTTTTTTGACCTTTTACATTTGTTATACTGTTCATTCCTCACAGAAAAAACCAATCCTAAAGCGGTATTTTGATCGATTCACACATTTTTAAACATTCCTCTAAAAACCTGCACTCTGAGCACCATCCTCTCTCACATTTTGACGTAGATGAGTGTCCATGGTCTTGGTCCTTCTTTTATATCTGACTTGCTTTTAACATATGAACCTCCCAGAGCCCTTAGGTCCTCAGGGTTCAGGCCTGCTGAAGGTCCCTAGGGTCAGGACAAAAAACCACGGTGAGGCCTCGTTTAGAAACTACTGGCCTCGTCTGTGGAACAGGATGTGAGGGCCTTATCTACTGTTGAGGTTTTTAAAAATAAATTAAAGGCAACCCTGTTTTACTCAGCTTTTAATTAGATCTCATATCATATCTTTTCTGAGTTTTTTTTTGTTTGTTTTTTTACAATTGTCCTTTTTCTTTTTTTACTATTATGTTTCATGATGTTTTATCACTTATTTGTTTAATCTAGAATTTGTATTCTATTTTGTGATATTTTATCACACACTAACTTGTGTAATGTAATTTTTTTACTCTTATATTTTACAATATTTTAACACATATTTATTTGTTTAATGTCTTTTAGCTAAGTTAGACTGTTTATGAGAGTTTTCTCACCCTCAGCTGGGGTGTTTGTGTCTATGCCGTCACCCCGGCCAACAGTAGGACAGGGTGGACAGGGCCTCCTGGGTTCTCTCTTCTAGCTTTTTTCTTTAATCATTTCTTTCTTATTTGTATTTGGGTTTTTTGTGTGTATTTTATTGTGCAGGGCTTATTTATTATTTTATTGCATGTAATGGGGATTATTGTCTTCTGCATTCTTGTTTGTTTTCATGTGCAGTACCTTGAGCTGTTTTTTTTTTTACATGAAAGGTACTATATAAATAAAATTAATTTAATTTAATTTGAATTTAGTGTGCCAAAGGTATTATATTATTATATAAATGAAAGGCTAAAGAAAAGCATGATATATAGACCCTTTAACACTGGAGATGTCGCTGGCAGCATCTAAATAACTCTCTCTTTGACTTACTGTAAATCTTTGACTGCTTACGCGATAAACACGTCTCAGCTGATTCTGATGCGTATAAAAGTGGCTTTTCATATCGACTTTGCACCAATATGCAACACTTCACTACATGAAAGTGTTGCATATCAGTGCAAGGCTGCCTTTCCATCACTTGTGTAAAGGGTGTGTAAACTGACTTATGGAAGTCAAAATAATCTAAACACTAGACCTAAAGCACCTGTTTAAAAAGGTTAAAGCTTGGTTTCAAATTTCCAAAGATCTCATTCAAAGCCCTTTATCTGCAATGAAACCCCAAACATTTGCATGTTCTTCTATGTTTTCGTCTAGTGCTGTCTACTTGGTGCGCCATTTGGAGACACGGCAGCGTTTTGCCATGAAGAAGATCAACAAACAGAACCTGATCCTGAGGAACCAGATCCAGCAGGCCTTTGTGGAAAGAGACATCCTGACCTTTGCAGAGAATCCCTTTGTCGTTTCCATGTTCTGCTCTTTTGAAACGCGGCGGCACCTCTGCATGGTCATGGAGTATGTGGAAGGTAAGCATGTGATGATCTGCCACAATATCAAGACCCAGTGTGGATGTCAGTTTAGCCAGGAGCCTTGTGTCTCCCATCTCCCTGACTGATTCCAGGCTGCAGAGCTGAACTTCTTGGTGACATTGTCCAGCTTCTGCCTTTCCCTCTCTGTGATGCATAAATATTGCACTCAAACTGACCTACCAGGCACAGACACATCTATTAGATATCTAAATCATGGCTATCTTAAAGATATGCATTATGCATCTGATTCTCATTCAAAGAGGTCCATTGCACATCAAGGTTTGGATCTCTTGTAGAAGACTTTCCCACAGCTTATCGTGGTCCCATCATGCCTTGCAAATTGCAAACAAGCCATTTGGGTAGTTTCTCCCCACCAGGCACAAAATATAGAGACATAGATAAACATCCACTATAGATGTAGATTTAATTTGATTTGATTTGATTTGATTTAAACTGATGTCTGCAAATTACTCATATGTGTTTGTTTGGCCCTGTGACAAAGTGGTGATCTGATTTGGGTGTACTCCACCTTTGACACTTGCTGGGTGGGAACCAGCAAACCTGTTACCCTAAATGGGATTTAGTGGTTTCTGAAGGTGAATGGATGGACATAAAATTGCAGTAATTATTTTCTAACTAATACATGTTCTCTAAGAGACGTCTAAATATATGCCAATATTAGATGTCTACAGTTGTGTACTAGACCTCTACATCCAGTTATTTTTGAAGACATATAATAGAGACATAAAACAGAGTTGAGAGAGATGTCCTAGTCCTAATACATCTACTATATATGTCTATTAGATCTCTTATAGACATCATGTGCCTAGTGGGAAGATATGGTCATTGACAGTTGACCATCAAATCCTCATCTTTATAATATAATTTTGAGTCAGGACTTTATTTGCTCATTTTGGAAAGATGTTGAGCTCAAGGCTGAAAAACTGTCTTAAATTAACCCAATATAAACCAACTATAATATCACCCTCTGATCACATTGAATTCAAACCTTTCATAGGGATCCAATGAATAGGAAACATGTGACATAAATGCTAAACCTCTGAAACATGGACAAAAGGATGTACTCAAGTAAGAGTAGCACTACTTCAAATTATCACTACTGAAGTATGAGTAAATAAAGGCCCTTTATTTATTTTGTGATGTCTAAAGTGATAAGACTTTAAACTGTTTTGTCATTCTTTTTTTTATTTGAGGCAAAGCTGACTGCTGAATACTGTCCAAGTGTCAGGAAAAGCTCTGAATAACCTTGAATAAACAGGATGACTCAGAGCTCAGTCATCACAATTCCAGAGAATTGCATCCGAACACACACACACACACACAGTGGCACCGCTTTGTTTGTTGGTCGAGAGCTGCAAGCAGACATCCATATAATGCAAAAATTGTCCAAACGAGCAATGGATATGTGTTTTGTTGACAGGGGGGGACTGTGCCACTCTGCTGAAAAATATCGGAGCTCTGCCGGTGGAAATGGCACGCATGTATTTCGCAGAGACCGTCCTCGCACTGGAGTACCTGCACAACTACGGCATCGTACACCGAGACCTGAAGCCTGACAAGTGAGACCGTTTGGTTGCAGGGTGAATGGGAGCTCAGTTTTGAAGCAAAGCTCTAATGGCTCTGCTCTGATTCTGTTCTCAGCCTCCTGATCACCTCAATAGGACACATCAAGCTGACTGACTTTGGCTTGTCTAAAATGGGCCTGATGAGCCTGACCACCAACCTCTATGAAGGACACATAGAAAAAGACACGCGGGAGTTCTTGGACAAACAGGTACAAATGTGTACATATAGAAGTACTTGTTCAATAACACGGTCTTATAAGAACCACTTATAAAAGCTGTTCAAAATAGATTCTTTGTGATAAATTCAGTATGTTTAAACCGAAATATAAACGGATCTGAATTGTGACTTTTCCCATGAATAAATTTGACATGTCTTACTTTTATTCAGGAGTTTGTGGATAATTTTTCTTTTGTTTTCTTTTCTCATGAGAACAAATCTGACTTTTTAAAATGTTTGATAACCTAAAAATTTGAGAAAAATCTCATTTTTTTCTGTAAAATATATTTTTTTACGTTTTTATCATTTTGTTTAATAAATAGTGACAATGAAAGGTTAATAAAGAATAAATAATACTTGTATAAACATTTTTCTCTAAATATATTCTGTAGTTTGTTATAGTCTCCCTTTCATATTGCTGAGCTGTTTTATTTTATTTTCATGTATGATGCTCTTTGCAGAACATCAATATTAAAGAAAAAATATATGAATTCTAATAAAAATTCCAACTTTGCACTTGAATAAGGATAAAGGACAATATTACATACACCAAATTTTATTTTTTATTATATTTTTTTTGTAAAGTAATTGGTGCCAAAAGTACCAAAAATTATCCTGAGACAACAATTTCAGTTGGAAAAAACATTTGTTTGCTAAAAGCAGCTTTTTTCTTTGAAGTCATAATTCTTAGATTTGAATACGAAATCTGGAAAAATGATGATGTATCTCTTTTTAATCTTTTTTTCACTCTGACTGTTTTCAGTCACATAATTATAAGACTCAGATTTGTTTCTGTCACAATTTAGGCTGATCCCATTTAAATATGATTAGTCTCAAATTTCTTTTGATCACCGCATTTCTATGCAAAGACATTTCCCTCTATTGTGCGTCAGCCTTTGTAAATCCTGCATAAAGGTGGCCTGAACAGACGGCACAATGGAGTACTGTTGCTCCTGTTATTGCAACCTCTTTTAAATGAGGAACCTTTCATTCGGTGCAGGAGCTTTGAATTGAAGCCTTATTATCTCTCATGTCCACATCACAGCATCTGTTAGCATTCAGTGCAAGCCCATCTGCAGATGAAAACCCTCGGCGGTTCTTTCATCTTGTCTTGGTATCTCTTTTACTGTCTAAGCCATAAATACACTCAAACCAACCTGTACTTTCACTTTAGCAGTGAAGAAACCTGTAAAACAGGGAAGGACAGAAGACAAAAAAACAATAAAGAAAGTTTGACTTTAATGGTTCTTCAAGGTGTGCGGAACCCCGGAGTACATCGCCCCAGAGGTGATTCTCCGTCAGGGTTACGGGAAGCCGGTGGACTGGTGGGCTATGGGCATCATCCTGTATGAATTCCTGGTGGGCTGTGTTCCGTTCTTTGGAGATACTCCAGAAGAGCTCTTTGGACAAGTCATCACTGGTGAGAACACCAAGGTTTATGTTGAGTTAAAATCATCTGATTTAAAAGAAGCTGCAACTCGTCAGGCCGTGATGAGTTAATCAGTTCATCATTTCCGAGAAACAATACTTCTTTGATCTCCATTGTTTTCCTCCTCCTCATCCTCTTCCTCTCTTCTCTGCTGTAGATGACATAGAGTGGCCTGATGGGGATGACGCTCTTCCTGTTGATGCACAGCACCTGATATCATCGCTTCTGCAGAGAAATCCACTGGCACGACTAGGAACAGGTCAGTTTGGGCTCTTCTCGGTCAAACATAACTCAGGTCATTTCAAATGTGAAAAATAAAAAGTCCTTTTGCAGACAGAAGGGATGGATGGATGGATGGATGGATGGATGGATGGATGGAAAAAATAATGTCCCGAATGTTTGAAAGTATGTATTGCCGTTAAAGTTGTGTCCGTTTGAAAATACACGTCAATGTTGTTATTTATAGATAAACACAGGAAACAATACTGGTGATTGAAATAAACTTTTTTCTATTCTAAAATGATAACAGTTAGATCTATTCCAAAGTTTCTATAAGAAATTGGTTAGTTTTGGGAAAAAACAGCCAAAAGTTATGCATTTTTGGAATTTAGTGTCATCTCTTACTGAGAAAGGCTAACTGCCTGACTAATCTTTAAAAAAAAATGTTATTAACAGCAATAATAACATTAATAAGACCATTTTTGTGATGTGTGTTATTTTTCTTTCTCTATGTCCACTAAAGACATGGGGTTAACATTAAAGTTTAAAATGACAATAAAAGCCTAAAAAAGCTTTTTCCTTCAAATGGTTGAAATATTAAATTAAATTAAATTAAATTAAATTAAATTAAATTAAATTAAATTAAATTAAATTAAATTAAATTAAATTAAATTAAATTAAATTAAAAAGCAACATAGCAACAGCGAAATAAAGGGAGACTTGATGTTCCACACGTCAATTTGGACTGAAATCCATAGTCTGGGAAGCAAAGCGGCTGGAAGCTCTGCTTCTCGTGGTGCTGATGCGGGCTGGGGTAACAGCCAACTTTGGAGCACTTCAACTGAGGTAAATTCAGTTGAATCGGTTAGTCTAAAAAGGGCCCAAGTCCACAATTTTTAAAAATAGAGACATTATATGTTCTATTGTCTTAAAGGGAAAAGCTATCTGATTATGTGCAAACAGTCCTAATTCCATTGTAATGTATTGACTATGCTTGACATTTAAAATGCATGAGGTGTAAAATTCCTGGGCCTCTCTTGCATGGGTTTAGCTTTATCCCATAGATAACAGCACTAGTTATCCAATATGGCAGCGCCCCTGTTTAATTCAAGAAGGGCCCAAGTCCAGAGACTTTAGTTTGCTAGTCCTCTGAAATTTTAAAAGCGAGGTGCTTCATATTATAGCATTTGTAAGCTATGAACTGGTGCTAAATATGAGCAAAGTATTAAACATTTTGTGTAGCCTCCCTTTAATCTATGCAATTAAAATCATTTTCTGTAAAAACAAACCTCTTGGACTTGGGCCCCTTTTGAACAAACCGATTCAATTATTTCCTCTCAGGTTTCAATGATCTCAAACTGCTGTTCAATTTTTGTTGTTCGGATTCCTCCTGGGTTGTGGCATCGCAATGAATAAACTGGGTTTATCAACAGCAGTTGAAATTAGCCAAAAAGTGGATTTAAATTACTTGAGGAGTAGCCTTCGACAGACTGGCGACCTGTCCAGGATGTCTCCTGCCTCCGCCCACAAGTGGCCAGGATAGGCCCTGGAAGCCCTGTAACCCCTAAAGCACAGGTGTCAAACTCCAGGCCTCAGGGGCAGGTGTCCTGCATGTTTTTTAACCAACCTGCCATTGAAGCTCCTTATTGGTAAACACACCTGATCCAGGTAATCAGCAGCAGATGAGACAGGATTTCTGAAAAAGCAGCAGGAGGTCGGCCCTCGAGGCCTGGAGTTTGACACCCCTGCAAGGAACAAAACGGCTTAGAAGATGAATGAATGATTAACCTGAAGATTAAATTGTTTGTTTAGAAAAACTTTATTCTGGGGTCTATCTAGTTGTCAAAAGGTTATTCCAAAGAACAAACTTGCTGGTTAAATATTTACGAGGATTTTCTATCCTTTCTATTGTATTTTTAAAGAAGATGGATTCCTATTTAAAATGGTCCTTGTTTATTTTTATGGCTTTAAAAGATTTTTAATCTTTAAAAAACTATGTAATTCTGTTTTGTTCAGCATCTCAAATACTGTTCATCAATCACAAAGACACTTTAGTGGTTAGACATTCTTACGGGCTCGTTTTCTTGGGTAAAGGTGACTCTTTCATCATGAAGCACTTCCTTCGAGCAAACCTGAGCTTCAACTGAACATGCCTTCAGTTGGTATCTTTTCTGCCGCACCACTTCTGAAGCTTTTTTCACCTGCCTACAACCGTCTCCTTTCCTTCCCTGCAGGCG
The DNA here is from genome assembly GCA_023969325.1 of Oryzias curvinotus. Classification (NCBI taxonomy): domain Eukaryota; kingdom Metazoa; phylum Chordata; class Actinopteri; order Beloniformes; family Adrianichthyidae; genus Oryzias; species Oryzias curvinotus. The sequence goes on from CM043722.1 coordinate 43,361,016, forward strand.
GCACTTTTGAGGTGAAGCAGCACTCTTTCTTCACAGAGGTGGACTGGAACAGCCTGCTGAGGCAGAAAGCAGAGTTCGTTCCTCACTTAGAGTCAGAGGAGGACACCAGTTACTTTGACAGTAAGTAACCCTTCCGCTGGGAGCATGCTCAGATTTAAAAAGGTCGCTGGAAGAAGAAAACTAAACTCCTAAACTGTCACCTTGTCTCCAGCCCGTTCTGAGCGCTACCATCACGTGCAGGCATACGAAGAAGACGACACCAATGACGACGAACCGGTGGAAATCCATCGCTTCTCCTCCTGCTCCCCTCGCTTTAGCAAGGTCTGGCCCCTGCAACTCAACCCTCATGCTGCTTCCTCCAGGAATGCTGGCTTTACTCTGTTCTCTTGTGCTCACCTGAAGGTTTACAGCAGCATGGAGCACCTGTCCCAGCTGGAGCACAAACCTCCCCCTGTGACTCTTCGGGAGCACAAGGCCCCGAGGGAGGATCGGGTGGGAAAAAGAGAAAGCCTGGGGAGCGTTACCCTCAGAGAAAAGAGCTGGAGGACGGGTTCTCCTGAGATGTGAGCTGAGGAAACAGGAGAACACCAGATAGTTTTTCCTCTGTGATCCTGGACTATGATGCTTTCTGTTTCCTTTTAGGAAGCGCTTGTCCTGCTCGGAGACCTTCTTCACCGAGTGTGACTCCAGCCTGGCATCAGGCGCTCGAAGACGCTTCTCAGCCCTGATGGACACGCAGCGCTTTGCCTCCCCTCTGGAGCTGGACTTTGAGCCACCTGTTCCAGGGAAGCATACTCCTATAAAGACCAGGGGAGCTTCCCTGGAAGGAGCTATGGGATTCGTCTCCCCTCATGGAGATCTGAGAACTTTCCTCAAAGACGTGAACAGTGTCGCTGCTGGAGGTGGGAACGGCGCCGACTTTTTATCTAGTTCTTGTTAAAGATACATCCATGCAGTAATGGCTGGCTTGTGTTCTGATTTTATGTCACAGACAAACTTTTGAGACCTGCTGATTCTGTAGGAGCTGCCCCTAGTTTGGGGCTTCCTGATCCACAAGGGTCACGTGGGGCCACCACTGACCTGGTTCTGCGTAGAGCCCGACATCAGCAGCTCTCAGTTGAAGGAGAGAAACCTACCTCCCGTCCAGGGACCAAAGTTATCAAATCTGCCTCCGCTACTGCGCTGTCTGTCATGATTCCAGCAGGTAAAGCCACACACCTAAACAAGGTTATTTACTGAAAAACAATGTGATATTCATTTAATTTCATCTACTCCTCTTCAGTGGAGCAGCATGGTGCCTCCCCGCTGCCTAGCCCCATGTCTCCTCGCTCCCTCTCGTCCAACCCATCCTCTCGAGACTCCTCCCCCAGCCGAGACTGCTGCCCAGTGGTTAATGTCCTGCACTCTCCAATCACCATCCACCGCTCTGGGAAGAAATATGGCTTCACTCTGCGAGCAATCAGAGTCTACATGGGGGACAGTGACGTCTACAGCGTCCATCACATGGTTTGGGTGAGAGACACGAAGTTTGTCTGAGCAAAAATAGAAATTGAAACACATTTATGCTTTCCTCATATATTAAATGTAACCCTGTTGGAGCCGTGAATAGAACTCCGCAGAACCCCATTTGTTGCGCATCCAAAATCTTGTAATTAAAACATATCTTTTATGATTGAGCATGTGGAGGATGGGGGTCCAGCTCAGGAGGCGGGACTAAGAGCCGGTGACCTCATCACTCATGTAAACGGAGAGTCAGTTCACGGTCTGGTTCATACGGAGGTGGTGGAGCTAATCCTAAAGGTGAGACATACTGTGGTTTAACCCTGTGAAGCCCAAAACACAGAAAATTCCGTTATTTTGGAATGAATATGTTTTTATACCCTTTGATGAAATCCCATCCATTGAATGATTTGATCAGTGGTGGGCCGTCGGGACCTTCAAGCCCTCTGATGCCCTAAAAAATATCAGAATCGTGTGTTAATTATATTTTCTCCATGCATACTCATTAAATAATTCCAAATGGTCTGTCCATTCTCTTTTATTGTGTTTATGACACAGACGTATTTTCATATTGGAGCATTTAACCAATCGCAGTTCAGCTGTCCTTTGATGCCAGGCAGGGTCAGAGTTAAAGAGGTTTTTACTAATGTCGGACATAAATTTCCTTCAGCCAATCATATTCTGAGTTGGTATCAGCAGGGCCTTCTAGCAGGCTTTGGAAACGTCACAGTATCCAGACCTTCTGATTGGACAGAAGTTTCAGGAATACCGGAAAATTTACCACATGCAGCCTTGCCCAGTTTGACACAGAGCGGAGCTTTTTGATCCGTCTCAATTAAAAACAGAGCTGACTGTGATGAACGCCATGGAGGATTTTGCAGGAAAATCTCCCACTGATCTACTTGACTTCCGTCATCAGAAAAATCTGAGTGAGATCATGAGCAGATTTGTGTGTTTGGCGCTGACCTTCCCTGTGTCCACTGCGTTTGTCGAGTTGACATTTTCAGCTCTAAAGCGAATTAAAACCTACGCAGAAACACAACACGACAGACTGGGCTCTCAGCACTGGCCTTGAGGGAATAGAAAAGGACTTCTTGACGGAACTGAAGCACAATAATCTATATGACAGGGTGATCAAACTGTTTTTAAGGAAAGAGAGGAGGATGGATTTTGTCTTCAAATAATCCGATTTTTAAAGAGCATTAAAGGAATTAAAACCAAAACACAGCCATCATAAAATTAGTCTCTATGCAGATGACATATTACTGTTTTTAAGTAATTTACATTCTGTAAATGAAACAGCAACAATCATTAATGAATTCTCGTCCATATCAGACTACTACATTAATTGGAATAAGTCTGTTTTATTACCACTCAACAGGAATGCAACAGGAAATATCAAATATCTAGGTATCAATTTTTCCCCTAAACTATCAGAACTGGTGCAGCTAAACTACCCCCCATTACTGAAAAACATACAGGACGATCTAACAACGCTGACCAACCTACCTCTGTCCCTTATAGACAAGGTAGCCACGGTTAAAATGAAAATCCTACCTAAATTTAATTATCTCTTCTCGATGGTTCTCACACAACCACCACTAAAATGGTTCAAAACATTAGACTCATCCATATCAAGCTTTTATGTAACAATAAACCTGCAAGAGTTAGTCTAAAAACTTTAAAATCTGCAAAAAGCTGTGGAGGATTAGAATTACCTAACTTCCACAAGTACTTTCTTGCAAATTAACAGCAGAGAGTTCTGACCTGCAGACAACTTGACCTCGACTTTCACCGAGCTGATATCAGCTGAAGAAGGATATGGACCTGAATCTAATGTCTGCAGACATAACATGGAAGAGAACTATTAACTGTTTTGAACCCAGAAGGACAGCTGTTTTTTCAGCAGAAGAATAAATGCCAACCTTAGACAATCGACAGATTATGGACCCTTTTATTTTTTCCCTTACAGCATTACTTTATTAAATATTAAAAAAAGAAGAAAAAAAAGAAAAACATATAAAAAAAAGTAAAGCAAATGATTAATCACTTATTGAAGATGGTTAAATTGATCGATGTTTAATGATATTACTTCACTTGCTCCAAAAATTGATAAATTGATTCAACAATCTTTCCTAATGTAGCATAATTTTGCACATGTTTATAACTTTTGATACTTGATGAAATTTTACTATGAAAATCTCTGAAACAGTGTTTGTGTCTATTTTACTGATATAGTATTATGTTTCTAATCATATGAATGACTTTTATGAGTAACATATCGTCAGCCTAATAGCATTTCTGCCATAACTCATTTTTTTGCCAAATTGAGATATTGGTCTAACAAACTTGACTGTGATGTTGAAAAAAAGGTGTTTTTTCTTCTTTTAAAAAAACCTGAAGAATGAGTTAGGCAGATATGCTATTAGGCTGACGATATATTTTAGATGACTGATCTGCATTTGCCCTGTTGATTTCTAAAAGAGTTATTTTTTTAACATAATAATTAAGTAATTCATCTTTGTCATGTGCTCTATCGATACCTTATGATTTTTAATTCTGTCTGATAAAAACTGGGAACCGGATATTGATAAATCGTGTAATAAAATGGTTATAGTATAACGGGGTGGGATTATATAAGTTTGCTTCCTTCCACTCCCTTTCAAGCAATATTTATTAATATGTCTAATTATCCTAAGTTTGATTAGTTACTGTATGAATGTATAACTGAAGATTATATTGCTTTTGTGTATTGTTTCTACTTAATTGCTTGAAATAAACCATTTCAAATCAAAAAAATCAAATCAAATAGATTACAATACATCTTAAAATGGTTAAAAAATAATCCAGAAACCAACTCATGGTTAGATTGGAACAGGCGTTATGTGAAAAGATCAACCTGTCAGATCTGCCGTTTATTAGCCAAACAGTTAAAAAACAGGATTGTTTCAAAAGTATTAATATAAACGCCACTTTAACAGTCTGGTGGGAATTTCTCAAATATCAAAATCATCAATTCAACCGTGCAAAATGACACCCGTCTGGAACCACCCGGACATCCTCATAAACAAAAAAATGATACACTTCCCATCTTGGCAAGAAGGGGGCATAAAACAACTAGAGCATATAATTATTGATAGAAGATTCATAACTCCCCAGGAACTTCAAGACAACATGGAATAAATAAACTTCTTGGAATATAAGCAACTTAAATCAATTATTACTAAAAAGTTTAAATACAGAGACAACGATTTAAAGCTACCAGAGGTAGTTACCACTCTGATTAATTTCTCAATGAATAAAACTCTCTCCAAAATATACAAACTTTATGTAATTTAGATAATAATATTTCACTTCCGACAACAAAATGGGATGTGGATTTGAGCATATGCACAGATGAAAGCTTCTGGTCAGAACTTTGCCTAAACACCTTTAAACTGACAAAAAGTCTAAATTTGCAGCTAATCCATTTTAAAACTCTACACAGGATTTACTACACTGGACAGAGGATGTTAAGATGGGTCTAGTAACTCAGACATTTGTGAACACTGTGACAGTAATCTACCCGACAGTTACATGCATGCACGGTGGTTCTGCACACCTGTCCAGGCTCTCTGGCAGCAGGTATGTGCCGATCTATCAGTCTGGCTTAAGGTTTCAATCAAGGCTTCACCGTCACTATTGCGTGCTTGGTGACATGAGTGCCATCGATATAGAAGGAGGATTAGTATCTATCATTTTCATAACTCTTTGTATTGCTAAAAAAGCTATTTTAATAATTGGAAAAATAAGAACAATTTAAATATAAGTCAACACAGAAATCTGCTTTTTGATCATATCAGCTTGGAAAAAATTGTCAGCCCAAAGCTCAAGTAACTTTGAAAGAATTCAGTCTCTCTGGTCTCCCATAGCTAACTCCATGACTTAGGGGGTGGGGGGCCTGGTCGTCGCTGCTCCTTGCCTTACTGCTGTGGTTCGGGGTGGGGGTCGGGCCTCCGGTGCCCTGGTGGGGCGATGGGGGCTCCGTTGGTCGGGGGTCGGGTCCGGTGCCCCGGGCTGGGGCGCTGCGTGGTCCTCTGGGCTTGGGTGTGGGGTGTGTGGTGGTGGTGGGGGGGGAGTGGTGGTCTGGCTCTGCTTGGGGGGGGTGGTCCTTTGCCTGTGTGTGGGTGTGGGGGGGGGTGGGGTGGGGGGGGGTGGTGGGGGGGGGGGGGGGGGGGGGGGGGGGGGGGTTGGCGTGGGGCCCTTGGATTCTTAATCACATGTCATCATTCTGACCAATCAGAAGTGGTTAAAGTCTTCACTTCCTTGCTCTGAATTCTGCTGATAAAGTCGCTCAGTTCTAACAGAAATACCAGCTAAAGCTACACTCTAGCGGTGTAGCTTTCCACAGAATCCGGTATCAGACCGTGGAAAAAGTGAACAAAACAATGAAGCTCAGAGACGCTAGTCTTTCTGCGTTCGGCGGATTATTGAACTACATCCCCCATGATGCATTGAGTTAAAAGTGACAGTGTGAGCGTCTCGGCGCACAATGAGTCTCTCCTCTTAAAGTCTTGAAACAACAACGAACACAAATCAAACAGTTTTAAATCTTTTGACTTAACTTTTATTCCATCTTTTAGAAAAAACAGCTGCAGCTTCCAGCTTTTTCTGCCACAATTATCACAAAAATGCACGTGAGATTGTGGAGGGACTGTGGATCAATACAGACTGATTTTCTCCTTTTTTTTTTTTTTTTTTTGGATGCTGGTGTGCCGCGGGATTTTTGTCAAGGTTAAAGTGTGCCGTGGCTTGAAAAAGGTTGAAAAACACTGCTATAGATAGGGGTCTCAGAAATTAATGTACTGAATATGATAAAAATGATTAAATTAAGTTATTCCCTACTTTATGTGGAAATTTTCTTTTTTTAATGTACAATATATGTATCAATACTTGTGCTTGTGTTTCACAGAGTGGGAATAAAGTAACAGTCACAACAACTCCTTTTGAGAACACCTCGATAAAAGTGGGTCCTGCACGCAAGTCAAGCTACAAGTCCAAGATGGCACGACGCAGCAAGAAGCCAGGAGTCAAAGAGGGACAAGAGTGGGTTCTTTCTCAACTTTTGTAGTGTTTTAGTGATGGTTTTCTTAACCGCTGATTGCTGTTTCTGTACTGCTTCATTGACAAAGTGAGGAAGTTTTTGATCCCCTCTGCCATCAGATTGCACAAATCTATAGGAGGATGTGACTGGAACTACACTTGACAGACATAAATGAATTAGAATTTTTGGAGATAAACCTCTTTACTTTATTTATTAAGTACATTGGATGTGAACGCTGTGAGCTATAAGCACTCTCACCTCACATTGAAGAGGCCCTGGTTCAAATCCAGGCTGGGATTTGCATGTTCTCCTGGTACATGCATAGGTTTTCTCCAGGAACTCCAGTTGCCTCCCACAGTCCAAAATCGTGGTTTGTTGGTCAATTGGTGTTTCTGAATCGTCCCTAGGTGTGCATGTGAATGTGTGTTCCTGCAACTGATCGGCAACCTGTTCAGGGTGTACCCCACCTTCACCCTAAAGTAGCTGGGTTGGGTCCATCAACCCCATGATCTGAAACGGATTCAAAAGATCTGAGGATGGATGGATGAATGGTTGTTGGAATAGCATCTAAGCATGCTTGTAGTTTGGATGTCTTTATTTATTTATTTAAGTTTTGTCTTTTCTCCTTTCTTTTTTCTTTTAGTAAAAAGCGCAGCTCGCTGTTCAGGAAAATTACAAAGCAGTCCAACCTCCTCCACACCAGCCGCAGCCTCTCTTCTTTGAACCGCTCTCTGTCGTCTGGAGACAGTCTCCCAGGATCCCCCACCCACAGCCTCACCGCCCGTTCGCCCACTCAGACTTACCGCTCCTCTCTGGAAACATCGTATTTGGGTGAGTATGAAAAAGTAGAGACCACAGTTATGTTGAGTCGATTAAGTCCAAATATTGGGAAAAGTATAAAACACAAGGTGAGAAACTGATAAGAAATGTTTTGTGATTTCTCCTCAGGCACATCATCTCAGAGCAGCTCCCCAGCATCCAGCACCCCCAACTCCCCAGCAGCCTCCCACCACATGAGGCCCAGCTCTCTGCACGGCCTCTCTCCCAAGCTCCACCGACAGTACCGCTCAGCACGCTGCAAATCCGCAGGAAACATCCCGCTGTCACCTCTGGCTCACACCCCCTCCCCAACCACCTCCTCTCCCCCACCTCTCAGTGGACACACAGTCGGCAGCTCCAACACCACCCAAACCTTTCCTGCTAAGTTGCACTCTTCACCCCCCGTCGCCCGCCCTCGCCCCAAGAGCGCCGAGCCTCCCAGGTCCCCCCTTCTGCAGCGGGTGCAGTCTGCAGAGAAGCTCGGAGCACCGATCCTGCCTTCCTCCTCTTCGTCATCATCATCGCCTTCTCCTTTGACAGGGGTGGTGTCGTTACGCAAGCATAGCTTGGAAGTGACTCACGGGGATTACAGAAGAGAGTCTTTCCACTGTGAGCACAGTCTGCAAAGTTTGCTAGAGATTGAAGGAGAGAACGGACCTGCCCCCCCCTCTCCTTCCTCGTCTTCCTCCCCTTCTCCTCCACTGGGAGGTGAGATCGGAGGGCTGAAGCCAGTTCGGAGGCTGGGGAGACAGGAGTCGCCACTCAGCCGGGACACGCTCATAACAACAAAAGACAAAGATTCCCAAACCGCTGCGTCTGACATCACTGGACAACAAGCTAGAAACGCTACTGCTACTTTTGACAAAACTAGAACAGCAGCATCCACTGCTGAGACGGACTTGAGTAGAACTTCAGCCGAAATTAAACCCAGAACCTCGTTAGAGGAAACAAAGCTCAGTCCTGAAAGCAAACCACCAAATCCAAGTGTTTTAGGTTCTGAAGCAACATTTACTAAGAGTAAACCCAGTGAGAAAACCTCAAACAGCTCAAGGAGCCTGCAACAAGAAGACACCAAACAGCAGAATGTGCAGACAGACAATGGACCTGCAACCAAAGCTCAGGAGAAGACTGAGGAGAAAGAAAAATGCCCCTCCAGTCGAGACAAAAGTAACACAAGGAAATCATCAGGGATGGAGCAGGCCAAACAACCTAAAGGTCCAGAAACTCCTGAAAAGGGAGTCATCCGCGTAAGCGACAAAACAGCTGACACAACAAAGATCAAGGACCTGCACCCCCAGTTCCAGCCCAAGTCCAAACCCAGCCTCCAACCAGAGACAGGGTGGAGAAGTCAACAAGTAGCTGCCGAGGGGTCAAGGAGGAGAGGGCGCACCTGGAGGTCCTGGAGGAGAGTCCCACATCCCCGTCCCCCAGAGCGGCCTCGCCCTGCTCAGGCAAGTCACGGCCAATATCTCCAGGAGAAAAAGCCAGTTTTGTTACCCAGCTAACGAGTGTGGCTAAAACCGTGCTGGGGCCCATGAAAGGGGGGCCACAAGAAGCTGGTAAGGCGAAGGACGCTGCAAAGATGAGCGAAGAGAAGAGAGGAAGCACGGCAGCAAAGGCAGACACTCTGTCTGGGGGCGTCCGCCGGGGTGCTCACAGCACTGCCCCCACCACCACCGGGACTGCTCACTCCGACAGAGGAAACGGCCGCGGCTTCAAGCATCACTCATGATGAGAAAAGCAAAAATCCTCCCCGTAATGCCTTTTGCTGTAGCCTCACACTGACATATCATGACATATCCTTTGAATGCAGGGGAGACACCAATGCCTGACAAAAACGCACCAAAAAGAAGACACACGGCGTGCAGATAAGATGTTAGCAAGAAGCCTGATGAAAGCTGTGTGCACGTGATGTCATCACACTGATCTGCATACATACGTTCATCACATCGTGCTGTATGTAAAAATGTCTTAATGCATGATTCACAGCAGAACAATATACAGAAAAAAAAGAACATTGAACAGCAGACGCTGAAATAGAAAACACTGTGAACAACAGCTGAACTTTTCACTGAGGGTAAACTGTTACAGTCAAATATTTGTACTTCTTTTTTAATCTCAAAATGAGATTCCAGATTACAATGGATCCGGATAAATTGTTAAAGACCTGCTCCGATCATCTTCTATTGTAAAAGTGTTCCCAATGTTTTTTTTTATTATGATAATGCCTTTTTTTTTAGCCAAAATCAAAAAACCTGTGACTTTTTCTAGGACATAGTTTCTGCAAAGCGGCAGGAGTTTATTTGAAATTTACTTATGGATTGTGAAAGTGACCCTTAGAGCAGGGAGCTTGTGACCCGCCCTGCGTACTTTCTACATTACAAATACAATCTTTTTTAAACTGCATTTTTTTTCATCTGCTTCTAATTCACAAGGATTCAAATAAACAAAAACCCAGAAATGCATGTCGTCCATCATCAGAAAAATGTCATTAAGAACAACAAAAACACAATGTTCATCGGAGTGGGTCTTTAAATGTTCACATTAGCTCAATTAGAAAAAGCGGGAACAAGGAAACCTGGGAGTTTTCAGGAAAAAGAATAAATACTATAGAACTATTTCTGGTATAGATAACAATGAAGCTAACTGAGCTAACACATAAGTGAATCGAGACAGCAGAAAAACCCCATCAGCATGGCTGCAGTGAGAAAATAAGTTTTCTTAGAGCACATTAAAATAAGTAAAATATTACAAAATTTTGATAAAAACACCAACAAAGTAAAAAAAACAAATGCTAGTGTTGCTAAAGCTCTCCGTGGAGGGTAGTTTTTTGTTGTTTTTTTTTTCGTTTTTCTTTTCAGGAATTCCTTTTGGGGGGGAAATTTTCAAACTAGTGGTAGAAACAGTTGAACCAAACTGGGAGACTCTGATAACGCTGAGCTATTCTCACATTTTTCTGCTCCTATTATGTCATTTATCACGCACGTCCTGTTAAAAACTAAAAGATGTCCAGGCATGGAGAGATTTTCCATTTGTTGGCCCGTTGGAAACTGGACCAAGGAACCAAATGCTCACGCTGACAGAACTGGATAGTATATCAGACTCAGTTGATCTGTTTAAGGGCTGACTTTCAATGGCAGTGGAAGAGGTCCATGAACTTGCACAGGGACACTATGCAATGATGCCACTTTTCAATGGTGTCCCCAATTGTTAAGTTTACATTTTGCTCTTGAAAAAGAGAAAGAAAAATACGTTTGCAATAAGCCAAGCAAGTACCTTTGTCATAAAAACTGTCTGCTGATCCTAGTGAAATGTGCAATCATATATTTTAGGCTATTTAGTGAGTGTGCTCCTAGTGGGTAAAGAGGCCATGTGTGTGATGAAGCATGAAATAAGCTAGCACATAGAGAGGAATATAAGTTCTCATTTGCTCATTTCTATTTCTGCACAGGTAGGATTTGTTGTTTAGTGTTAGACGTGAAGGAAAAATGCAAGTCATTTGTTCGGGGCTCATTTAAAGTCTGTGTTTTGTAGAAACGTGTATTATTATGCAATCCATCAGTGCCCTAGCTAGGCATCCTTGTCAGTGAAACCTTTAAGATGTTGAGAGCTTCATAGTGGTGAAGTCTTGTTTGTTATGTGTAAAAACAAGTTTTGTGTCACCAAGAAACAGACCAGTCTTAGACTGACACCATGTGGACATCTTCATACAACACCAGAGTAAATAGGGAACAAAGAAATGTGTGTAGAAGTCTGATACAGTTTGCTTGTGAATCTTTCTCGTAATTGTTGTTATAATGTCTATTTTACTTCCAGTTCAGATTTGCTTTATTTTGATGTTCATAAATGAAACATCAAACTAATATTTGGATATTAACACTAATGTTTTTGTGTGTGATCTGACAACAATTGCACTTTATTTATAGCAAAAGAAAAAAAAGAGTTACTGTAATGTGATGTATTTATTTTTTTATTTTCTATTTATTGAAAATTTTAACTGAGTTTCATTGTGCTAGTCACACTGGTTTGCCATTGGAAAACATCTGTATAATAGCTGTCATATCTGAGTTATTTCTCCATATGTCAGGACTAATGTTTCTGTCTCATCCGTCTGTGTTCCAAAAGTTTGACTTTTTCATTTGTCTGACAGTAGTTTCCCTCTGTGCCAGTGCATATTTCCAAAAAAAATATTGTGCAGAACCAGAAAAAGCCTACAGGATATGAAATGTAATTAAAGATAAAACGATAAAGTCTTGTGGGGAATCTTTTTTGTACTGGTTTTCATTTATTTTTGAATGCAATCATTATGGCTCAAACGGCGAAAGAAAAAGAATGTTATTGTTTGCTACTTAAGATAATAATCGTTCTTGAAAAAGTGAATGAGTTTTAATGTAAAAAAAACAAAAAAAAAAACAGGTTCAATGTAAGATCTTTAAAGGGGATTAAAAAGAAAGATGCATTTTGTTTGTTCAAATAATATTTTCTTCTTATTTTCTCTGTTTTCCGATTAATATTATTTATCATAAAAAGGTTTAGAGTTGCAGTTGGAAAAAAATAATGTGCTAAACTTCTTTTTGGCAAAGCTTTTATTTTGACGTTTTAAATTTATTGTACTGATAAAGATAAAAAAAACTAAAATGTGTTGTGATTTAGAAAAATAATAATTGTTTTTAAGAGTTTTTACTTCCTTCAATAATTATAATCGACGTCGTCCAGTTACGGAAGCAATACCACGTGACCAGCATAAACAGGAAGTGACGACGCCGTCGCAACTTTAGTTTGCTAACGGCGTGCGCCCGTGACTGTAAAAAACAACTTTCTGTGTTGGAGTTGCACTGAGCTGAGTCCAGAAACAAAAAAAGACGCACAAGCCTGCTCTGGTAAATTAACAAAGTATACAATAATAAAATACCGACTGAGTTGTCTGCAAGGAAAGGAAGAAATCACGATGCGACAATCATGAAGGTAGGTGTTTGTTCACTCACGCTGAATTTGCCGACTTGCAGTGAGTCCTGTCAGCTGAATTATCAACTGAACTCAGCCTAAATATAAGGAATATTCGGTTAAACCAAATGCAACTGTAAATTATTTATATTAAAAAGCTCAATATTAGTTTTTTTATGCTTATTGCCGATTAGAAGTTCAGTCCAAATGTTCCCTGCAGTTTTTTCACAATATTTTTTTTTCTGTTTGGTAGCTTTAAACCCCAAACTTAAGGGTTGTAACATTGCAAATCGAGTTTAATTTTAATCATCTGCAACTAAATGTCAGTGTGGGTTTTAATTGTTAGCAGTTAATCTGGTAAATAAAATAAAACTAAATTATAGAGACAATTATGGGCAGGATGAAAAACAAAACATTTTCCTGTTTAAACTGTTTGCATTTGTCATTTCAGCTGAGGAAGAATACGATGCAAGAAGAGTCAGCTGTCTGACATGCGTGACCTTTGAGCGTGACCTTTGAGCGTTCCTGCAGGACTGCATGAGAAAGCAGGATTCTTCTGTCTGTGATCAATACATCCATGCTTCCTTGTGATGCCACTGAAAGAACAGGGTTTACAGAGTCAGGTAAATCTGCTGCAACTTGTTTATGGGAGGAACAAATTAACATTTTCACACACAAAAAAGTGTGACACAAGATAAAATGGTTAAACTAGCCATGCTAGTTTTCTGAAAACATTATTATACCTGTGTTTTTTCAAAAACAGATACAAATATTTGTAACATTGTTTAATATTTTTGAGAATGTACTAACTCAATTATACCACCAAAAAAATATCCTTTAAAAACGTCACTAGGAATCTTTTAGGATTAATACGTTGTTCATTTTTTACATTGTTAAATTGGTTTAAACGATCTGTGTTTTTGTTCAAAGTATGTAATCAAATCTGTACAAACTGGTAAAAAATTCAGAGCCTCTGTATTAATGTTTTTAGAATAACCCCCCAACTCTAATTCTTGGTTTTTGTTGCTTTTATTTGACCTTTATTTCAGCAGGAATTGTTATACTATGCATTAATTATACATTATTTGTAATTTATTGTTTTACCGGTATGTTTTTTATTGGGATGGTGGCTTTCGGTCCAGGTTTCCCTTGAAAACTGAATTTTTATCTTAACGGGACTTCCTGGTAAAATAAATTTAAAACCAAACAAAACCAACAATTTTCTCCTCCCTTTTTCTGTTTCGTTGGTACAACAAATTATATTTAAATGCACTTTTTGACTTAAATGGAGTACACGAGTATTTCTGCTGTTCTTCATTCGAGTCAAAAACTGCATTTAATTCTTTTGAAGTATTCTTACACTTCCAGAGAATCCTCAGAGTTGTTCTGTCACGTGAGATCTTAGTGGATGAAAGCCACTAAAGTGACATATCTGAGATTCCTCTGGTCACAGGGCACAGTCACATGTTTGGTTTTCTTTAACTTTCTGTTGCCGAGAAGGATGCGCTTTGACGCGCTCTGCATGAGCTCAAGCGTTTCCAGAGGGGAAAGCTGCTTGTAGCTGCTTCACAGGGTGGGATTTGGTGTGCTTGGCTGCTCAAGTCCCATGTGTTACCTCTTTGCTCTCTTTGTTTAGGCTGCCGTGATAAAGGAAGGAGCTTTCTTGCTGAATTCTAGTCATCTCTCGTAAATATGAATCCCAGCATGCTTTGCGATGACCTGCCAGCTGCTGATGACCCCACGGATGATTGGCTCTTCCTGTCGCATAAGTCTGTGGAGTTTCTGAGCGATACAACATCTCTGCAGGAGACGGGGGACAAAGGGAAACTTAAATCCAAGCTGGTTTCTGTCTGGAACAGTGTCAAATATGGTCAGTTTTATTATCATGACTCCAAAACTCACCGAGCATGTCTGCATTTCCAACTCATGAACTGTTAAATATTTCAGGATGGTCCTTAAAGCAGAAAACAAAATTCAGCAAGAGCTCTCCCCTGATCTTACTTGGAAGGTCGTATGAGCTCAAGGATGAAGGTGAGGCGATCTCTTCATTTAATAATGCGAGGAGGGAGAGAAAAGGTTTTCTCAGATTGATCTGGAATTGTTCTAGCCAACAAAGAGCGCTTCCGTCGCTCCTTTGCATCCCTCCTGTGGCTGACGTACAGGCGGGGCTTCCCTCAGCTGGCTGGCTGCTCCCTGACCACTGACGGCGGGTGGGGTTGTGTTCTACGGACGGGTCAAATGCTGCTGGCTCGAGGTCTCCTCACACACCTGATGCCCCCAGGTGACAACATTCAAAGCAGTGTTCAGTCTGTGTCTGCTCTGTTCTCTGGCTCTTCTGTTTTAAAGCAAACCAGAAAAACAAAGATTTTGTCTTTTTTTTTTTTTTAAACTGTAAAGTATGATGAATTATCAGGACCTCCATGAATATAAAAAATATATGCATTTATGAGAATAAAGCCATAGAATTATCAGAAAAAAGTAGTAATCTTATGAGAATAAAATTGTCAAACAAAAAGAAAAAAAGATGCATTTAAGTTTGTAAAACTTCAAGAAAATAAGTGCTAATTTTAGGAGAATAAATCTATTAAATCATGAGGAAAAAGTCATAATTCTACCAGAATAAATGTATAAGAAACAAGTCAAAATTTATCTAGAAAAAGGTGGTAAATCATTAGAAAAGAATTTGCAAGATTACATTGTAAAACTGAGAAAAAATGCGCATCTTAGCAAAATGTAAAATTATGAGAATAAAAGTCAAAATTTTCAGAAAAATAAAGTTGTAAAATTATGAGAAATAAGACAGAATTTTACAAGAATAAATTAATAAGAAAAGTCTAAAAAACACATACTATTTTAGAAATCAAATTGGTGGTGTAACCATTGATCCATGTGCAAACTCAATCCATCAAAGCAGCCGTTTATGGTGATGACACAGGTTTCAGTTTATCATTGGAATCCCATAATGCATTTGGATTTCTGCAGCTGAACTGAAGTGTGAAGCTTGCGCCAACTGGAAATCCACAGTCTTCTTCTGAGAGACCCAGTTTCCTGCAAATTCTTTTCAGTGTCCCAATGCTTTTTAATAAAACAATGCTGACTCGCTATAAGACTTAGCATTAGTTTCAGAAAAAAATAGGAAATACTGAGGTAACAATGTGTTCTGCGTCTCCCACACTGTAACATAATATGGTTTTTTATTATTTATATTTTCTTAGTAAACAGCCTTTGGCCTTATGAAGGTATGACTATAATCTTTTAAACTCTTAATTGGGACCATATGAAATAATAACTTTATTATTGCAAAATTTTGACTTTATAACTCCTAATCCAACAAGTTTACTTTAAAAAAAAAATGTGATTCTTTCTCATAATTTTTTTATTTGTATGGAGGCCCTAATTCTCTATCCTATTAAAAACCTTTCAGGTTTTATAGAACATTTATATTCTAAATATGGAACTTTTATTTTTTATTTAAGTTGAGACTTTAAGAACAATTTCAGAATAGGAAGGGTGTCATAAATAGAAAAAGAAGAAAATAATTATTAACTTAACAGATATTTCAAATCTAAGTCGACTATTTAGACCAGGGGTCGGCAACCCATGGCTCCGGAGCCACATGTGGCTCTTTCATCCTTCTGTTGTGGCTCCCCGTGACTTTGGAAAATAATGAGTATTTTATAAAAATTCAAATTTATTTTAGTTTGTTCATTTTTCATGGCATTTCAAAGGCGCTGCTGGCTCCGTGCCTGGTGCCACGTAAAAAACAGCTTCCTTGGTAGGCTCGTGCTTGTCGGCGAGGGCTGCAGAGCTGATTGCAGGAAGACACGCGGGGCGGCTTCAATAAACACTCCGGGTCTGGAGTGATTTTCTGCCGGGGGCTTGGCGTGGCGCGGAGCGGGGAGCGGCTTTCTGGTGACGGAGAGTTTGCGCCGGTGTTTTGGACTCGCGTGTGCGGTGATGTGTGTTTCAGAGCAGGGGAGCTCGTTGCGTCGGTCATCTTCGGGCACGTGGGGGAGATTGAAGGGGAAGAGAGTGCTTCTTGAAAATCCATCAGCCAATCAAAATCCTCACCGAGAAGTACGGGACTTGATTGACATGCAGAATGGCCAATCAGACATCCTCTGACACATACAGGTCACTGCAGACGCGAGTTTAAATGCACTCAGCGCAAACTCTGTCATCAGAGCGGCTTTTTCTCCCCGCGGCACATCATGTCCCCGGTAGAAGTCCAGCAACCGGAGTTTATTAAAGCCGCCCCGCGTGTCTCCTCCTGCTATTAGCTCTGCAGTTCTCACCCGATAAATATGAGCTCAACAAGGAAGCTGCGAGGCACGCGGTTTATACTGTTGCGGGTGTGTGCTGAGCGGCGCGCGTGCCACGAGAAAGAAGGGGGGGGGGGGGGCGTGCAGGTGGAGATGGGGGTGTGAGCACGGAGCGGAGGTGTGTGCGTGAAATACATTGTGTGTTCGGAGGACGGAACACTAAATAAAGAGTAGTCGTCGTTCCCAGAATAACTGTTCTGGAGAGATTTTTAATCCGCTCTGAAGGTTGAGGGTTCGAACAGGGAAGTGAACCCCGAAGGAGAATTGCCTTCGGCCCTGGAGGAAATCTCCCCTGCGCTTCTGACCGCGGTCGGAAAGACGAGAGAAAAAGAGAAGTCATCGCGCAACGAAAGGTTCAAAAATACGGAGCCAGCAGCTCCAAATGCCTCATAATATGCCACGCTCCCCGCATTGGACTGTTTACAGCAGAGCATGAATACGATGGTTTCTGCTTTCTGTCTTTGTAATAAAACGCTTCATCTGTTAATACAATAGTATCTTTATGTAAACTCACTGTGTAGTTTTTAATCATCAGTACATAAACAATAATGTTGAAATAAACATGTAACAAATAAACATGACGATGAAAAGAAAGAAGTACTTTTTTATTTTAAATCTTTTCTGGACCGTGATCTACACTCATGTCCTTGAAAATCGATCGCGATCGACTTAATGAGCACCCTTGATATAATATATACATGCATAATATATATAATGATGTCAAAACGGGTTGTGGCTCCGAGTGCTTTTTTTTCATTAGGGGCGGTCCCAAATGGCTCTTTGAGTAAAAAAGGTTGCCGACCCCTGATTTAGACGTTTAGAGTTGCTGTTATTGTGTAACTGTGTGGGTGAATGGGACTGTGACTGCTAAGAAAGGTAGAAAAGTGTTATACAAGTATACTTTATTTATTATTTTGCGTCGGCTATAACTTGAACCTGTCAGGAATCATTTCTAATCTTCCAAAATTTCTTTTTCTCTTTTTAAATAAAAAAAACAGGAAAGAACCCAGCTAAGTGTTAAATGTGGATGACAGAAACTCATGAAAATATCATTTCAGTACAAATAAAAATGTGTTTTGCAGGCTGGATGTGGTCGGTGTGGTACCGGGCTGTGAAGGATGACCTGGACCTGCCTCACCGTGCAGACTGCACCGACTGCAAATCAAACATGAGGTGTCGATATCAGAGCCTTGGGTCCTTGTATGACAGACCTCTAGAGGCCATGCACAGAAAGGTGGTTTCCTGGTTTGCAGACCATCCTAAAGCCCCCTTTGGGATACACAGGCTTGTGGAGTTGGGTGCAAGTTCAGGAAAGAAGGCCGGGGACTGGTACGGCCCGTCCATCGTGGCACACATCATACAGTGAGACCCGAAACGGCACCGTAAGATCAGAACACACTGGAGTGCCGCCTTCAGGTTTTCTCTCTGACCTGAAGCATCCCTCCAGTGTGTTCCCAGCAGGCATTCCTTTTCAGAACCGCTGCAGCAAACTTGATTCTTTTTCCAGGAAAGCTGTGGCGGCTTCAGTCGACCTTCCCAATTTGGTGGTCTATGTTGCTCAGGACTGCACCAGTGAGCATCTCTCTTGTTGCACTTGGAACTACTTAAGAGAAAGGTGGAAGCAGTTCTCTGAGGCACCCTGTTTGTTTATGTTTTTCAGTCTACCTGCAGGACGTACGGGGGTTATGTGAGCGGCCTCCCCCTCACTCCTGGAAGTCTGTCATCATCCTGGTTCCCATGCGACTCGGAGGACAGGACCTCAATCCCTCCTACATTTCCTGCGTCAAAGTATTTAAGCAATTCTTTTTACTTAGCAGTTGAGAAAACGTATAATAGCTGAAGGCCTCTTGTGTTGGACAGATTTTACTGTTACAATAGGGGCTTATGCAGCTTTTGACTCACACAAGGTGCACAGTCCCTGACAAAAGCCTTGTCCCTTATCCATTTTGTAGAAACAAAAGCGTATAACCTCACTTTTAATGAATGCATTGGTTTTAGAAATGTCTCATATGAAAGCTAAAAGCCTCCCAAATTATGTTCAATATAGTAAAATAAAATTGCTTCACTGAAGAAAGATTGATCATTTAATGAACACAAAAAGGTCACATTTTGGCAAGACAAAGTTTTGTCGCCTTCAGAGAATAATGTGAAAATGTAACAAATAATTTACTTCAAAAACAAAAATATGTTGCATAACATGACTTAAGTAGTGCTATGAGATCCATATTTAATATCTTGTATGACTTCCATGAGCTTGAAGGACAGCATCCATGCGGTTTGACAATGATTCATACAATTTGTGGATGAAGTCATCAGGAATAGCAAAGAAAGCAGTCTTCCATGCCTCCCAGAGTTCATCCAGATTCTTTGGTTTGGTCTTCCATGCTTCCTCTTTCATTCTACCCCAGACATGCTCAATGATGTTCATGTCTGGTGACTGGGCTGGCCAGTCCTGGAGCACCTTGATCTTCTTGGCCTTGAGGAACTTTGATGTAGAGATGGAAGTGTGCCATGGAGCACCATCCTGCTGCAGAATTTGACCCCTTTTATGGTTGGGAATGGAAGAGGTAGCTAATACTTCTTGATATTTTAGGCTATTGATATTGCCTTCCACCCTGCCAATGTTTCGCACCCCCCCATACTGGATGTAATCCCAGACCATGATTTTTCCGCCACCAAACGTAACTGTTTTCTGGGTGAATTTTGGGTCCGTGTGGGCTCCAGTTGGTCTCCTGCAATGTTTGCGGCGGCTGTGATGTAATTCAATTGAAGACTCATCTGAGAAATCCACCTTCTGCCACTTTTCCAGCCTCCATCCTTTTAGCAGGCTGTGGGCCTTGGCAAATGCCACACGTTTTTTCAATTGCCTTTTGTTTAGTGCTGGTTTCTGGGCCCTGATTGGACCATGGAGGCCATTTTGAGACAGAATTCTACAAACTGTTCTGGTTGACACAGGGACTTGAGGGGACCAGGCCTGGCGGAGCTCTGCTGCAGTAGAAAAGGGGCGGGCCTTGGATTTCCCAACCAACAAACGGTCCTCCCAAGCAGTTGCCTTGCGGGGTCTGCCGGACCTGGGCTTGTCAAAAACATCTCCAGTCTCTTCAAATCTTTTTCTTATTCTTCGTACTTGACGCTGAGGCACATTGAAGGTGTCAGCCACCTCAGCAGTGGATCTGGTCTTCAGCCTCTTGATAATCAACGGTTTGGTCTCAGGGTGACTCTTAGGCATGTTGTCAGAGGTCAAGTTGCAGTTGATGTGAAGGCCTGGTGTGCTGGGGTTCTTCTTATACACACCAACTAATTGATTGATCGGTAATTGATCACAGGTAAGGCTGGAATCTAGGATTGAGTGCATCATATGACAAGGCGACAAAACTTTTGTCTTGCCAAAATGTGACCTTTCTGTGTTCATTAAATGATCAATCTTTCTTCAGTGAAGAAATTTTATTTTGCTATATTGAACATAGTTTGGGAGGGTTTTAGCTTTCATATGAGACATTTCTAAAACCAATGGATTCATTAAAAGTGAGGTTATACGCTTTTGTTTCTACAAAATGGATAAGCGACAAGACTTTTGTCAGGGACTGTGTTAAGTCTGTTTGGCAAGAGAGATCAAATACTTTTTTCTCGCAACGAAATGCAAATAAATTTGAATAAATTCTTTCCAGTTGATTTCTTTATTGTCTTTTCCGATTTTCTGTCTCTCCCTGTTCAAATGAACCCACCATTAGGATGACAGACTGTCAGCTTCTTTTTAAGTGGGCAAACCCACAGAATCAAGGGGATCAAACAAATCACTTATTTCCCTCCAGTGTATCATTCCTCCACACATACAGATCTCCTGTTTATGCAAATGTAAGCAAGTACCAATGTTGAAGCCATTCTTTATGCATAAAGGTGTTAGAACTGTGCTATATTACCTGAGGTCCTAGAATGTAGACAATAAGCTTTCAGAGGAAAAACACATTTTGATTCAGCTTAAAAATAATGTCATCAAAATCCTGAAATCCACAGTCAGACTTGTCCTTCAAGGTCGTTTTCCTCCCACAGAAACTCCTGGAGTTGCAGTGCTGTATTGGGATCATTGGCGGTAAACCAAAGCACTCCCTGTACTTTGTTGGCTTCCAGGGTAAGTGGAAGGACAGTGTGGATTATAATAGTGTTGCTCCTCAGCTGGATAATTGTTTTTTTTTCTTCTTTTTTTTTCGTCCACTGAATGACAGATGACCAGCTGCTGTACTTGGACCCTCATTACTGTCAGCTCACTGTGAATGTGACAAAGGAGAACTTTCCTTTGGAGGTAGGTTACCGTACTTGGTCTCTTTGGCTGCTGATCTCTGACTTGCACCAATAGTTGCTGACTGTTTCACATTCATTTGTTTATCTAGCCTAATAATAATAGACATGCAGGTCATCATGGCTGTATAGAACTGTCAGTGGCTGATGCAGAAGTTCTTTTAAACCTGGGGGATGATTGACAAATGACAGATCCCTTCCAGAAAGTGACGGTTCCTATATTTTGTCTAAATATGCTCACAGAGTCCGCTCTCAAAGCTCTTTTTACATCAAATTTCTCCCTAAAGTTTTAAATAACTCTGTCCTTTTGTCAAATCCAAGACAAGTCTGATGTTTTTGATCAGCATTGTTTTTCCTTGAATTCTCCACTTTTGTTCCTGGCTCTTGATATTGATTCATAAAGTCCGTCTTTTACTGGACCAAGTGAGGCTGCAGTTTGTCATTTTTCTTTTTTTCCCTTTGATGACGATCCCGGATGAGTCCTTATGGTGTTTGTTGGAGTTTCTCATCAGATTATATTTTCTCAAAGGCTATGCAGGTTTAAACAGTTTTCTCTCCTTAACCCTGTAAACCCACTACATCAAAGCATTGACAGAAAATTCTGATTATTTTTAGAATTGGGATTTTTTTATAACCCTTTGATAAAATCTGCAACATAAATATTTTGCAATATATATATTTTTTGAATGAGATACAAGTAGTATCAATTATGATATGTTGGGTGATTTGGTAAGTTTTTGCTCACAATAATGTTAGTTTAAGATGCAAAAATATTGACATGAGTGTTCAGAAAAAAAATGACCATCGTCTCAAATTTGATCCACACATTTTTAACATGCTGTAACCATAGTCGATGCGTGTAACTGTATTATGAAAAATTATCAACTAATGTAACATTATATAACTACAGCAAGGGTCTATTTAAAAATTACTAACAATAGATAAGTTACTCTATCCCTAAAGTTTTGAAAATTAGCTAAACTTTTCCCCTCAAATGTGTTTTTAAACAGAAAAGGGCCTTTACTGGCCCTAGTGGAATGATGAGGAACTACAGGACGGAAAACAAGGCTAGGCCATACACCATGGATTTTTAAGGAATGTTTGTATCATTCTATCTACTGTTATAGGGGTCTCAGAAACGCATGTTTCAATGTGGTAATGGCTTAATAAAACAGTTGAAATTTTGAAAAAAAAAAACTATTTAGACAAGGTCCTGTTCAATTTAAAATCAGGGTTTAGTGTTTTTTTGTCACGTTCTTTACTCTCTTTTATATATACTTGACCAAATACTAAACTCAACTAATAAATCCATTTGTTGATGTTTCCTTTCTCTTACAGTCGTTTCATTGTAAATATCCCAGGAAAATGCCGTTCTCCCGCATGGATCCCAGCTGCACCATCGGGTTTTATGCAAGCGGACAACAGGAACTTGAACTATTGTGCACAAATGTTAATGAGGTCGGCCTCGTCATCTATCTAATTCCAAATTTGGCTTGTTGTTTGGGGTCTATGTCCAACATATGACAACATTTCACCCCCCACCCTCACCCAAACAAGAAATTTGCTGATTTGATTCTGTCATCTCTGAAATCCTCTGATGTATGAGTTCTTCCCTTCCGCAGGTGGTCTCCACATCAGCAGAGGGATACCCCATGTTTATATTTTCAGAGGGGGAAAGTTGGAAGGACGAGGAGCACAGCAGCTCCCCCGTGCACAGGGTCACCTATATCCAGAGGAGCAACGATCTGAAGAGAGTCAGCACCAGCAGCAGCATGGACGAGTTTGTTCTGCTGTGACAGAAAAGCTGCACATCAGCCCTTTAATGTGAAGTTTGCACTACTGAGAACTGAGACAGCCATCTTCACCCTGGAATCTGCTGAACTGATCGGGCATTTCGTCTGAATGCTGTATTTTAAGACTGCTTTTTGTACATTTGAAAATATATTTTAAATTTAAAAATTCATTCAATTGAAAGGAATGTGTATTTTTTTTATCTTTAGGAGTTATTAAACCTGTTTGTGTGAAGAAAACAAACTGCAAAACAAAAGATTCCTTTGGTTTGGTTCCACAAAGTCGAGGCTTTTGTTGCTGTGAGATTTGTGTTTCACGTGACTTTGCTGCACTTTGGGTTCAATCATTAGGAACACGTGACTTCCACATTTCTGATAAACATGCTGACATTCTGGATTGTTTTTATTTAAATAAAGAGTTTATGAATTTAAGAAACATTTTTGGACAGTTTTTTTCTACCAAATGAACAACTCTGCTGATGCAAACGGACACTTCTTTAAGAAAAAGGAAGGCTGTAGGTGTCTGTGAATGACCATCACAGATCAAACTTTTTTCAAAATACATTTATGCTAAGCAAGTTATTCCAGTTAGGCATTGACAGACACCTCATTAAAATATGTAATCTCGTGTCAAATGTTTTATTTACAAATTTCATGTAGCCACTTTCAATGGTAGGGGTCTGGACTTCCAACAGGCTCACTCCTGATGGGAGAGAGTGGTTGCCATAGAAACGTTGACTCAGACCAATCGCAACATACTGACCATTTCTGATTCCAACATGGCAAGGAATGGCAAAAAATTGCGACTGAATTGACTTTTTGACATTTTGTTGGAGCTGGAAGTAAATCATTGTCTATGGGTGACATCACTCAGTCCAATTGTCCAACACAGTCATAGCTCTGTATCAGAGTTAGCCAATCAGAGCAGGAGAATGTAGATCAACATCCATGTCAATCAAACTCTCCCACACAGACAATATGATTCATTTACAGTGGGGCAAAAAAGTATTTAATCAACCAGCACTTGTGCAAGTTCTCCCACTTAAAAAGATGAGAGAGACCTGTAATTTCATCATAGGTATACATCCACTATGAGAGACTAAATAAGAAAAAAAATCCAGAAAATTGTACATTGTATGGTTATTAAAGAATTCATTTGTAAATTATGGTGGAAAATAAGTATTTGGTCAATGGCAAAAGTTCAACTTAATACTTTATTTTATACGGCACCCTTTTTTGGCAATGACAGCAGTCAAACTTTTTCTGTAAGTCTTCACAAGGTTTTCACAAACTGTTGCTGTTGTTTTGGCCCATTCCTCCATGCAGATCTCCTCTAGAGCAATGATGGTTTGGAGCTGTCCCCTGGGCAACACAGACTTTTTACTCCCCCCAAAGACTTTCTATGGGGTTGAGATCTGGAGACTGGCTAGACCCCTCCAGGACCTTGAAATGCTTCTTACAAAGCCACTTCTTTGTTACCCGGTCAGTGTTTGGATTGTTGTTATGCTGAAAGACGCAGCCACGTTTCATCTTCAGTGCTTTAGCTGATGGAAGGATTTTTTCCTTCAAAATCTGACCATACACGGTCCCATTCATTCTTTCCTTTACACGGAACAGTCGTCCTGGTCCCTTTACTGAATAACATCCCCAAAGCATGATGTTTCCACCCCCATGCTTCACAGATGGAGGGAGGTTATCAGTGGTCTTGTATGTCTTCCATTTCCTAATAATTGCTTCCACAGTTGATTTCTTCACACTAAGCTGCTGACCTAGTGCAGATTCAGTCTTCCCAGCCTGGTACAGGTCAGCAATTTGCTTTCTGGTGTCCTTAGACAGCTGTTTGGTCTTGGCCATCTTACTGAAAAAGTTGCAGGTCTGCGAGAGACAGAAATCTTGCTTGTTTGTGGGTGACTAAACACTTATTTTCCACCATAATTAGCAATTAAAGTCTTTAAAAATCAAGCAATGTGATTTTCTGGATTTTTTTTCTCATTTTGTCTCTCATAGTTGAGGTATACGTATGACGGAAATTACAGCGCTCTCTTGTCTTAAGTGGGAGAACTTACAAAATAGGAAGCTGACAAAATACTTTTTGACCCACTGTGTACTTAAACATGAGTTAAATGTAAAGCTACAGGTGGAAGACTGTCTTGTCTATAAAATAATTGGTTGTTTTAGTTCAAGCTTTTCCTTCATTTTGAGGGATCTTTGTGCCTTTTGATCCTTTGATCATCTTTGTGATTACAATATAGTATTTTCTGCACATTGTGAGCTCAGGCCATGAATATTTAGAAACATACTGTTTGAATTGATTGATCACGCACTGTATTGAACTACATTCCGACAGCAGAGCATCACTCTGTAGGTACAGGCCTCATGGCTCTGCCATACTGTTTAAAGTACAGATGGGCGTGATACTGAAGTTCAGGCAGAACGAGTCGCATGCAGAAGCCTTGCTCCTCCTTGGTCAGATTACCTTGAACACTGTAACCCAGTATGGTGGCAGAGTCAGGCTGCCACGGTCTGATTGATTCCTCCAGTTCTTCAGGTGAAACGTTTTTGCTAGCCACACATTTCTGTCTGATTCTGCTCGAGGAGGCCCTCAGAAGATCCACATCTCTATTCAACCTCTCGGCTCCGTACTGCTCCACTTTCCTTTGAAACAACTTCAAGGAGAAGTCATACAGCTTCATGTCCAAGTGGTTCCAGGCTCCTATCCTGGCTTTAGTTGTCTCGTCTAGGGAAGTAATGCTGTGTACAGAACGAGTGTTGAAGTGAACGTAGGCGAGCTCTTCCAGTTCCAGCTTCAGCAGAGCCCGCAGCAAGACCAGGGACTCATCAAAGTGCTCTGCAATCATAATCAGGTGGAAGGTTTCCACCAGCGCAGTCAGGTTAGCTGACCAGGCCATGTTCCCATGCCGGAGGTCAAGGCCAAAATCAAAGCTCATGGGGTTCCTACCAAGCCCATTTTCAGGAGGTTTAGGGTCCCAGAAGGACTCAGGCGACCCCAAAAACACTGAAAGGGCCGATCTGTTCTCCATAGTCTCTGCAGCTTTTTTAGCCAGGGAGAAGGCAGGAATGGAGTAGGTGTAATAGGAAAAAACAGACTCGAACGTCTGCACCGGGTCACGAAGGATGGTGATGTAGATGGTGTTTGGAGGCATCACCTTTTTTAGCTCTTCCATGTTTAGACGCATGTGGCTGCAAAGTATGTCAAACTGAGAGGAGCCTTCAGGTAGCTCATCCACAAAATCGACCTCGAATCTGAGAGAGGAGAGAGCGTCAAACACCAACATGAAGCAATGGGAAGCAGACAGGCTCTGAGACTTTGCCTTACTTGTCTGGATAGCTGAACTGGTAGCTGTAGGAGGGGAAGGCAAACGTTGCTCCATGCTTCTCCCCCATGCGGAACAACAGATTTTGCACTGTGCTGCTTCCTGTCTTGTGTGTTTTCAAGAACACAACAGGTGGAGGATTATGCTTTCTGCTCCTCAGGATTTCAAAAAAATTTGGATATTTTGCAACTTGTGCAACTGTCTGTTTTTGTCGGCTGTTTTGAGCTTTTTGTTTTGACTTTTCATTCAGGTCCTTGCTTTCTTTCAGTGGCATCCCACTCCTGCCTTTATGTAAATCCTGTGCACTGGGGAGACCAAACCACACAATCAAAAGGAACAAAAAGAAGTCAATGCTTAGGGAAGTGTTTTTTTTTCTACTTACCCTAAATGTTTCAGAAAATAAGTGCTCAGAAGGATGGTCAGCGAGGTGACCCCCAGGACCACCAAAAGTCCTGTCACACGATATCTCCACAACTTCAAGAGCCACCAGTGATGTTTCATCTCTCAGAGGTATAGGTGATGCTGTTTTCCTGTAACAGTTCAGAGTGTGGAACAGCATATGAAGCTTTAAAGACTCTTAGCCTGCCTTGACCGGAGTCTCCTTAAGCCTGTTGGTCACATGTCAAAGGGCGGCCTAGGTGGAGCATTAAATACCTTTTAACCTCCAAAGTTAAACGGCAGTTGAACTCAATCACCGTTTCATCTAAACCACTTGGCGCAGGATACTTGCTGTGGAAAAAGAAAAAGTACCTGACGATCTCTACAGATGTGGTTCACTTTTGAGTTTTCACCTGCTGATAAAGCTCGTACTGAATGTATGTGACCCTGCAAAAACTATCTTTAAGTCATTCAAACATTTTTTTAAGAAACAAAATTTGATGGTGACTGAACCTGTTAGAAAAATATCACTGTGACAGGTTGTCACGAGGAGCGGATGAGGGAGTACCCAGGTGCAGAGAAGGAGAGGAGGCAGGAGGTTGCAGGGGAACTGGGGCTTTAATAAACAAAACAAAAGACACAAAACCAAAACCACTGCATACGGCAGGCTAGAAACTTGAAACACTAAACACGCGAAAGACTCGAAAGACACGAAACAGGGAGAGCAGACTTACATACTATGGACCAGCCCAGGAGGAAGGGAATGACAAGACTTAAATACATGCAGACAAACGAAACACAGGTGGAAACACTCAGGAAGGATGGGGACCAAAGTAAAACTCAAAACTACAACAAACCAGGAAACACTACAAAATAAAACAGGAAGTTAAACTCAAAACATCACAGAACAAAAAGGAAACAAAGCACAAAGGCAAAGAAACAGAAACCGTAACATTACCCCCCCCTCAAGGAACCGCACCGAGGTTCCACCTAGCCAAAGAGGAGGGGGCCCGAAAGGCCAACATAGTCAGGAGGACGGCCGGGAGGCCGTGCAGTCCGGCGTGGCGGGTCAGGAAGACGGCCGGGGTGGCGCATAGTCCGGCGTGGCGGGTCAGGAGGACGGCCGAGGGGCCACGCAGTCCGGCGTGGCGGGTCAGGAGGACGGCCGGGGTGGCGCATAGTCCGGCGTGGCGGGTCAGGAGGACGGCCGGGGTGGCGCATAGTCCGGCGTGGCGGGTCAGGAGGACGGCCGAGGGGCCACGCAGTCCGATGTGGCGGGTCAGGAGGACGGCCGGGAGGCCGTTCAGTCCGGCGAGGCGGGTCCGACCAGCAAATGGCTGGTGACTCGGGTTCACAGTCAGGAGCTGGCGGCTCGGGGTCCGCGGCAGGCGGCTCGTGGTCCGCGGCAGGCGGCTCGGGCTCCGCGGCAGGCGGCTCGGGCTCGGGGTCCGCGGCAGGCGGCTCGGGCTCGGGGTCCGCGGCAGGCGGCTCGGGCTCGGGGTCCGCGGCAGGCGGCTCGGGCTCGGGGTCCGCGGCAGGCGGCTCGGGCTCGGGGTCCGCGGCAGGCGGCTCGGGCTCGGGGTCCGCGGCAGGCGGCTCGGGCTCGGGGTCCGCGGCAGGCGGCTCGGGCTCGGGGTCCGCGGCAGGCGGCTCGGGCTCGGGGTCCGCGGCTGGGGGCTCGGGCCAGACGACTGGTGCTGGGGGCTCGGGCCAGACGACTGGTGCTGGGGGCTCGGGCCAGACGACTGGTGCTGGGGGCTCGGGCCAGACGACTGGTGCTGGGGGCTCGGGCCAGACGACTGGTGCTGGGGGCTCGGGCCAGACGACTGGTGCTGGGGGCTCGGGCCAGACGACTGGTGCTGGGGGCTCGGGCCAGACGACTGGTGCTGGGGGCTCGGGCCAGACGACTGGTGCAGGGGGCTCGGGCCAGACGACTGGTGCAGGGGGCTCGGGCCAGACGACTGGTGCAGGGGGCTCGGGCCAGACGACTGGTGCAGGGGGCTCGGGCCAGACGACTGGTGCAGGAAGGGGTTGAGGCATCCCCGGTTCCCTACTGTCTGCCATCCCCCTGTCCAGGAACCTCCTGGGAGCAGGAATGGGACGGGGTGCGTCCGGGACCCTCCTCGGTGCCAGAACGGGGCGGGGTGCGTTCGGCACCCTCCTCGGAGCCGGAACAGGGCGGGGTGGGTCCGGCGCCCTCCTCGGAGCAGGAACAGGGTGGGGTGGGTCCGGCACCCTCCTCGGAGCAGGATCGGGTTGGGGTGCCTTCAGGTTCACCTCTGGAATGAAGACGGGACGTCGAGAAGGGCTGCGGTGATGGCGTCGGCGGCGTCCCCCCCTCACAGCCAGATGACTCCCGTCAAAGATGGAGGCAGGGAGCTGGGGACATTCCAAGGCCCACTGGATTGCGGCCCCCTCCTCCTCCAGAAATAAGTCCTCCCACAGCCATAGGTCCTGGTCCAGAGGGTCCAAGAAGGACCTATGCCGGAGAACGTCCTGCTCCATCCAGGAAACAGGGGAGGACTTACAATTAGGGCGGCGGTGATGACGACGAAGACCCCCTCTCACGGCCAGGCGACTCCCCTTGAAGTCCGAGTAGACCTGGGAGGAGTCAGGGGTCCACCAAAGACAGGTCCCCTCTGCTGGGTACTGTAATGGCTGGTCCATAATGTCACGAGGAGCGGATGAGGGAGTACCCAGGTGCAGAGAAGGAGAGGAGGCAGGAGGTTGCAGGGGAACTGGGGCTTTAATAAACAAAACAAAAGACACAAAACCAAAACCACTGCATACGGCAGGCTAGAAACTTGAAACACTAAACACGCGAAAGACTCGAAAGACACGAAACAGGGAGAGCAGACTTACATACTATGGACCAGCCCAGGAGGAAGGGAATGACAAGACTTAAATACATGCAGACAAACGAGACACAGGTGGAAACACTCAGGAAGGATGGGGACCAAAGTAAAACTCAAAACTACAACAAACCAGGAAACACCACAAAATAAAACAGGAAGTTAAACTCAAAACATCACAGAACAAAAAGGAAACAAAGCACAAAGGCAAAGAAACAGAAACCGTAACACAGGTGTGTGTTTACCAAGACTGCACATTTCATTTCTAAACTTCAAGCAAATCAAGAGGGACAATGAGGCTGGTTTCAGGAAGGAGCTATTTACCGGTGACTCCCGTCTCCAAAATAAGAGCTTATTTGGATTCATTTTCTGTTATAACCAACTGCGGATGGTCATTTAAAAAAAAAAGTTGCCTCAATGTCATTATAGATTCGTTTTTTTTTTATCCAATGTTAGAGCCATGTTATTTTTTGAAGTCAGGTGGGAGGACCTGTGTGTGGATTTAAACTCCCACTATGATCATCTTTTGATTTATTTTCAAAGCATTCCCAGTGGTCTTTCAATTCTGATTATGCTGTTTTAGCTAAAATAAAATACAAACTTGTCATTTTGTAGGTCACATTTTCTGCAGAGCGGCAGGAGTTCTTTAGAAATTCACCTCTGAGTTGTTAGTGGAGAACCCCCCTCCCCCTTTCCCCTTACTGAGAGTTCTCTGTTTACATGCTCTACTACTAGTCCCTCAGACTCCCAACCGAGCAAGATTGGGGCTATCCAGAGGTACAGTTTTGAGCCAGATGTCAGCTCAGATGAGCAAAACCAAAATGTACACTGAAGAAATTGAGACCAAAATAAAAGATATAGAAATTGACAAATACTAAAATTGCAATTCATTTATGGTCTATGATGTTTTAAAAAAAAAGCATTTTTCATAATGTATGCCCACATCATACTCTATTAAACCAAATGTTGCTGATAGTAGCTGGTTACCACCAGTTACCAGGTCTACTACTTCAGACTAGATATCCAGCTTTGCGAAACAGTTCAGCCTGAATTTCCTTCTTTTCAGACTAAATATGTAGTTTTCACCTCTTCTGCTTCTCAAAACCATCAAGAATCTAATGAGGGGCTTATTCGTCTCTAAAGTAAAACAATAAAAGTCCTTAATAGTAATAAAGACATTTCAATTTTCAAATTTGTTTGCATCCGTGGTTTCATTTAATGTCCAAGATAAAAATTGTACTAGAAGGTATCGGACAGGTGGATGTTCAGCTTCTGCTCTGCCAGTGTCAAAGCGTCCTTGGGGAGTATACAACCTTTCATCAGTCCTAGTGGTTTGGCCAGTGCCACGAATTGGACTTTGCATATCTTTGGAGCTCAATAAGGGCAGAAAAACATTATACGTCCCGCAAACTGTCCCCTAAGTTTATTGGACCTTATACCATCGACCGGGTCATTAACCCGACGTGTGTCCGACTCCGTCTGCCGGCGGCTCTCCAGATCCATCCCACGTTTCACGTGTCCCAAATCAAGCCGGTCTCCCCTTTGTGCCCGCCGGCCGCTTCCCCGCCGCCCGCCCGTACCATCGATGGGGCCCCCGCCTTAACTGTCTCCAAGATCTTGGACGTTCTGCGTCAGGGTCGTGGGGTCCAGTTTCTGGTGGATTGGGAGGGGTATGGTCCGGAGGAACGCTCATGGGTCCCTCGTTCGCTCATCCTGGACCATACCCTCATTGCCGACTTCTACGCTGCTCATCCGGATCGTCGCCTTGGACCGCTGGGTGGCGGTCGTTGAGGGGGGGTACTGTCATTGTTTGGCTGCTACTCCCTCCCCCCCCCCTTCCTTCCTGTGTTGGACGCGACCAGCTGCAACCACTTACCTCGTCAACTCTGTCTTCTTAAGCTCCTCCTGGATCATCAGCTGGTGACAGTTCGTTGTTCCTCCTATGGTGCTTAGTCTGGTCTGCTCATGTTTTTTTATCCTTGTCTCGTTACTTTGTGCTCATTGTACCTCTCGCTCTGCCTCAGGAAAGAAACCTGTTGGAAACTCATCTGGTCGCAGTCCACAGACGCCGCAGTCCTCCTTCTGGAAATATCTGCCTCAAGATCCCTCCAGCCAGCCGCCGCTCCTCGCCTAGGAAGAAACCCATCAACCTCTGAGCTCATTAAATCTCTAAAACTTACCTTTGAGTCCTAGCCTCTTTCCGGGTTCCAGCGTTTGGGTCATTCTGAACTCTAGCCTGAATCATGACAGTCAGATTTAATAAATGCGTT
The DNA here is from genome assembly GCA_023969325.1 of Oryzias curvinotus. Lineage (NCBI taxonomy): Eukaryota > Metazoa > Chordata > Actinopteri > Beloniformes > Adrianichthyidae > Oryzias > Oryzias curvinotus. The sequence continues at coordinate 43,392,605 of CM043722.1, forward strand.
TGAACAGAAGTTGATATTTTAGTCCAGTAGGTGAATCCTATTTAACCCCAGGAAATGGATAAAGTCAGCGCAGGCTATGAAGGGGCAGTGGGAATTAGACCTGCCGCCTGCTCTTCTCTTAGTCTGCGCTTCAGGAGTTTCTTCTTCTTTTTCTCTTCCTTCTCAATTTCTGTTACCATCTCCAGGAACTTGGGGCTGTGCCGGTCCACCGAGAACCCGAAGCGCTCCCTGGCCTCGGCCAGCAGCTTCTCTCGGCGCGCCTTCTCCTCCTTCTGCTTCTGTTTGGCCTCCCGGTTCTCTCACCCAGTCGGCCACCATCTTGGACATTTTAGCCATGTTTGCTGCGATGATTTTCTCTCTGAACAAAGAACAAATCTCCAAAATCACCAAATATGAAAGTTTACAGATAAGAATTGTTTTTAGAGTAAAAATGCACTAAATTTCACAATATTGGTCCCCATTACATTTCAAAGCACAACGTTTTGGGGGAATTAAGAACATTAATTATGACTGTTGAAGGGATTGAGCACCTGTCCACGTGTCTTTTGGTTCACTCATCATGAAAAAAAGGGCTCCAACTGTCTCAGTTTAGAAAGACTACTGCAGAAAAAATGTTTACGCTTCTTCCATAGATATTCCTCAATGAAGAACACTTTAAAACTGTTCAATTCAATTAAATTTTATTTGTATAGCCCAAAATCATAACAACAGTCGTCTCAATGGGCTTTGTGACGGTAACTGAAATTGTTAAACATACAATCAAAAGGATCATGAACACATAGAATTCAATAGTAAAATACTTTAATGAACTAACAAACTGACTAAGCTAAACTGGACATCCCTGCCCTTAGATACCCCTTTGCTGTAAGGAAAAACTCCTAAAAAAACGGATTTCTGAAAAAACGAAGAAACCTCAGGGGTGCCCACATGAAGGAGGGATCCTCCCCCAGGATGGACAGGTGATTACCAGAACTCATAGAGAAGAATGAACTTATCTAACTCTACATCTACATATTTAAAGTCCAGCAGACGAGCTTCATCCAGCTGGAGTTGAAGGGGCCGCCGGGGCCCCGGAGTCGAGCCGGAGACAGGATCCACAGCCAGGTGTAGAGGGACAGTACATGAATCACACTGCACCAAACAGAGGTATGGAGAACTAAATGATGAATAATGATCAAGAATACAGAAGAGAGGAAGGGTTGAAGTAGATGAGAAAAGAGGACAGAACCCGAGAACACCAGAGTTACCCCAGCTTCAACTTCTAGCAGCCTTTTAAAACAAATAGATACTGTTGTTAATTTTTATTCAAACACATTAACATTAAGTTAAATAATCTCTGAATACTAACTAGTCTGACAATAAGCCTGTCCAAAGAGGAATGTTTTCAGTCTAACTTTGAATGTAGAAACCGAATCTGCCTCTCTAACATGAGCTGGGAGTTTATTCCATAAGACAGGGGCTTGGTGGCTAAACGCTCTACCTCCAACTGTACTTTTACTAATTCTAGGAATCACAAGCAGTCCTGCATTTTGTGAGCGAAGTGTTCTGATTGGATGGTAAGGGACTATGAGGTCATTAATGTAGAACGGGGCCATTCCATGTAAGGCTTTATAGGTTAACAGGAGGATCTTGAACTTGATTCTAGAATCAACTGGGAGCCAATGGAGCAAAACTAACACAGGAGTGATGTGATCTCTTCTGCTAGTTCCTGCTAACAATGCATTCTGAACAAGCTGGAGACGTCTTAAGGAACTCTTAGGACACGCTGCTAACAAAGAGTTACAGTAATCCAGCCTCGACGTAACAAATGCATGAATGAGTTTTTCAGCATCACTCTTAGAAAGTGGATCATCAAGATTTTGGGAAGTATGAACTAACATCATTAACAATGGGAAAGAAAAAGCCAACATACCCAGCTGACTGCACAGATACAGAAACATGGATCCAGAGTTGGCAGCAGGAATTCCAACCTGCAAAATCAGGGAAGACAAAAATCCACCATGGAAAGGATCCCACACTCAATCCTTCTCTCTGATGGGAACGAAAATGAGCTGATCTCAATGGAAATCAATTCAAGAGGAAAAACTCTGAAGACTGTTAGGATATAGATACGACAGTGGAGAAACTAAAGAAATAAATCTAAACATATATTAGAATACAACGGTAGATATTTATTGAACTGCTCCTGAACATGACCATATTTCACTACCTACAAAATAAGTTAGGTAATGACTTCCTGACTTCATCCGTACGCCACTTCTGACGCAAATCCTACGCAAAGTTTTATAAATGAGGCCCCAGGTCTTTTTATTTTTTACTCTACTTTCATGTTGTGTGACCCTCATTGACGTTTTATCTAACAGATTTTTTGAAATGCTGTGGAAGTCCAAATGGAATTTTTAAAGACCAGTAAAAGAACACCTTATCATATGTTCTGGGGCCTCATTTATAAAACTTTGCGTAGGATTTGCGTCAGAAATGGCGTACGGATGAAACATAGGACGTGCGTACGCACAGAAATATTCGGATTTATAAAACCGTGCGCACGCACATCCTACGCAGTTTTCCCTTAATAAATCACAACCGAATCTAAATGCAGCGTAATTTCACTCAATGTGAAGTAGAAGTTATTGTTGGCGAGGTGGAAAAGAGGAGAAAAGTGTTGTTTGGAGGGCACAGTGTGGGCATTACTAATGCCAAAATGGCACGTGAGCGGCAAACGGTGGCAGACGCCATAATGCTGTAGCCTCACAACCTCGGACCGGCCACGGTTGTGAGGCTACAGCGCTCCATCGGGGGGGGGGACCGGAGCACCAGATGCATGCACCGGGTGACACGCGTGGTTCCTCCGAGTGCTCCTCTGTAACGCCGGGCCCAAAAGCCCGCAGAGGTCCAAAAGGACGGCTCGAGGAAGTCGGAACCGGCTCATAAGCCACTCGTCCTCGTTTGCCAGCAAGTCTTCTTGCTGTCTAAAGATGCGTTCACTCCGAATTCTTCCATTTGCCACATCTTCTAAGTGCGCAAGATCAGCCATTGTGCGTCATTACGCATTGTGATGGGGCATTTTATTTGCATCCATTTAATTGCATCTGACAAGCTACAGATGTCGGTAATAATCGACGTGGAGATGAGGAATTGTTCCGCGCAAATGTAATTTATTGTTGTTTTCTGATCTGAATGGTTGAGACATACGCCATACATTGTTTTATCAAAAATAAAACAAACTAAAGGCATATGCATGAATACCATAATTCCATAGCTTATGAAGAAATGTTTTAATATGAAAACAACTTTCCCCAGTGGACATTTAGTACGTCTGTCCGTCCGTCCGCTCGCACCTATATCTGCTCCGCCAGACGGACACACTGACGAGAATATCAGTTTTGTACATTATTGCTTTCTGTTAACTATATTATTTATGAGGATGAATTGCACAACATGCCAATATTGTAGAACATATTTCACTTTTCTTTTTCCAAATAAGTGTTCATTTGAATTTCTGTTGTAACTTTCGTCTGATTTTTTTTGTTTGTTTCACTGCTGATCGATCAAACGGGTGTTGGTGTAGCTGTTAATTGTAAGACTTGCTTTGTGAAGTCTTCATGTTATTTATGAGAGGCAGGATTGTCATTTTCACTTTCACGTGTTTCTTCCATCTGCCGATGTGTCGCCGTTTCTCATTTCACCCGTTTTTGTGCGTACGCCTGGGTCAGAGCTTGCGTGAAGGACCGCACATTTTCCCGTCAAGTTTGCTTTTTATAAATATCAACTATTGCGTAGAGAGTGGCGTACGCCTTCTTTTGTGCGTACACAACGTTTATAAATGAGGCCCCTACACTTTGCCACCACACCACAAGCCTAGACCAGCAATTTTAATCCTCCTAAAAACTGCACCCTCACATTCCTCTCTGGCCCATCCATGCCTCAACCATCATTATGATTTTCCCTGTCAAATTCTCCCTCTATATCATCTACTCTATATACATATCAGGACAAGCTTAAAAAATGCCAATATAGTATAGGATCCATTATTCTACTGTTGTATTCATGTATCTATCAACACTATATCCTAATGCTAATATAGTATTAGATTTATTATTAAACCATCATAGTTGTGTATTTATTAATATTATATTCTAATCCAGATGTCTGTGCTCCTACTTCAAAAGACTCCTGCTTGTGTTGACACCGTCAGGTTTCCAGCAGAGCTGCTGCTTCAGAGCACAGACATGGCTTTCACACTCACATACGCAGCCGTGCACTTCATTCACACCAAAACCACATAGCAGAACAAACAACACTGCAGAGCCTATACTAGCCTATATGCGCTTATTTACAACACCATGGTTAACCTAAAGCGCTCAATCTTCTGATTTCTTGCGCGTTTGGTCCCTCAACTTTTTCTGTAGTTTTCTTGGGACTGGCCAATTTGTTTTTTCGCTCAATCTTCCGATTTCTTGCGAGTTTGGTCTCTCACCATAAATTGTTTCTTGAGACTGTCCAATGTGTTTTCGCTCAACCATAAGGTCTTCTTCTTTCTCTTTCGGCTTTTCCCATCAGGGGTCGCCACAGCGAATCATCGTTTTCCACCTCACTCTATCATGAACATCTTCCACCCTAACATTAGCCAACTTCATGTCCTCTGTTAAGACATCCATATATCTCCTCTTTGGCCGTCCTCTTGCCCTCCTGCCAGGCAGTTCCATCTCCAACATCCTTCTACCAATATATCCACTATACCTCTTCTGAACATGTCCAAACCATCTCAGTCTGGCTTCTCTGACTTTGTCGCTAACACAGGCAACATGAGCCGTCCCTCTGATGTACCCGTTCCTTATCCTGTCTAACCTGGTCACTCCTAAGGAGAACCTCAACATCTTCATCTCCGCTACCTCCATATCAGCCTCTTGTCTCTGTCTCACTGCTACCGTCTCTAACCCATAGAGCAGAGCTGGTCTCACCACTGTCTTGTACACCTTTCCTTTGAGTCTTGCTGACACTCTTCTGTCACACAACACTCCTGACACTTTCCTCCACCCGCTCCAACCTGCCTGCACTCGCCTCTTCACCTCTTTTCCACACTCCCCATCACACTGGGGAGTTAGTGTGTAACTCAACCATAAGGTATCTCGCGATTTTTTAAAAGCCTCTCAACTTTTGTTCTAATGTTTCTTGAGGCTTGCCAATTCGGGGGTCCTCAACTTCCCCGGGCCTCGAACCCAGTTAACCAGCCTCCCGTCAGAGAACTGTCGGAGATACCACACTCAAGGACGTTAATTCGGGGGTCCTAACCTCCCCGGGCCTCGAACCCAGTTAACCAGCCTCCCGCCGAAGGACTGTTGGAGTTACCACACTCTAGGACAATTAGTCACTAATTTCTTTCGTTCCATAAAATTTTGACTTTACTTTTACTCTTTAACTTCATTTCACTTTTATTCTGTATACTTCAACTTCTTTCTTCACAAAGCACTCTAATTTTCCCAAATGCACAATTCTACACTTTTCTGAGTTACTCACTTCGTGGACATCAGACACTTGATTTGGCTACGCCCAATGCAGAATTTGATAAACAGGTTTCTGCTTACCTTTGTAGGGTGCACCCGTGTCGTCAGTCCACTCGTGAGAAACCCTTCATCCAGGCCAAATTCCTCAGGAAAAACCGTCCTCAACCACCCCGTCCGTGCCTCCAATTGTTGGCCTCCTGTCCAGCCTTCGCAGATTCGGGTGGTTCAGGACGTCCAAAATAAAATGAAATGTGCAGTTGGGAAATGAAAAGACACACAAAAGTCTGCATGCATTTTCAAACCTTTTGCAAAAGGGGAGAGGTGGAAAAACACGCTCTCTCTGGCCTCAAGGCAAAAAGGCTTTTTTATTATTCAGTAAGGGAAGATGTAAACATACTAGATACGTCATTAGAATGGTGTGTTTTTGTCTAGTCTGCATTGCAGGTGTTGTGGCTCCAAAAACAGTCCAGTACAGAAAGAAAACAGACCAAAAGTCACAAACAGGCCTACTGGTGACCTCGGCACATTATCTGCTACTGAAGGCAGGAATCAAGCATACGTCTGCAGTACAATACACACACATTCATATATAGAATCCATTAAATGCATAATAACAAAAACATAGACAATATTATAGAACCCCTGTAATGCATAATGAAAAGATCATAGAAAATAATATGGAACCCCTGTTCACCTCAACAACAGTTTGTCCTCCATTGCTGCTCCAAAACCTTTGGAAACTTTCAATATCAGAGCCTCCACGTCTTCTGGGGACTGAAGATGATGCAAAGCAACTAGACAACTTGCTAGTTGCTCTGTTGTCCTGCTACAACAAAGATGATCTTCCTGCTGACGGTCCGTCGCAGCCGTGTAGCTGCATTTAAAGCAAAAAGAGATCATTTCTCATTAAAATGTAGGAAAAAACTGACTTTTTTCTTTAGAAATGCATTTTTATTTCACTCTCTGTGTTAACAAAAAAAAATGATTGAGAGAGTTCCATTTTCGGACACAGATCAGTTTAGACACAAGTTTCTCGCAAGGAATATGTCAGAATTCAGAGCGCAGTTGTAGCGCACTTGTGATTTGTGCCAGCAGATTCGAGCACACGTAGAAGCACATTTGAGCAGTTGTAATCACAGATTTGAAGTTGTAACTCTAAATGAACACATGCAAATGGAAATTTGTCAGTTCACAGCAGACGATTTTTACACACAGATGCAGATTTTTGACGCACAAGTTTTCACATTCTATATTACAAGTTCTCAAATTAAATCTACAAGTGCGTTCATTTTGGAGCATTTTAACCTTCATATCCCAGATATCCCATATCCCACACGTGGTGCTTCAGCTGCTCCCTGGAGATGTGCTGCTGAATAACGCAGTCATCCGACAAAGACTTCAAGGCTTCCCCCTTAGCCCTGACAGCCTTTATCAGCAGATCCAGGTCGCTTTTATTGTAAGCCAGAACTGCCCCAGCCAGTGCAGACTTGAACGCAGCGCATTTGGAGTGGCTGTTGGTCCGGATGGCTGCGTCGAACCGGTGCATCCAGTGGAAGATGTCCTGACGAACCACCATCCCACGGTCAACCCAAGGCTGGAACAACGTCTCCACTGCTGTTGGGCCTTGAGCGCGGCAACACCCCTGATCAATGTACAGGATCTTCTGAGCCGGTTGATTGGCCCGCTGAAACCTCTCAGTCCTTGACACTTAGGCCGAAGCTTGTCTGTGGATTCCTCGCAGGTCAGCACGAAGGTCACAATTTGGGAGTGTTCGTTCCCAACACTGGTGAACCACTCGGCTGATTCATGAGCCTCTCCAGACAGCCGCTTAACCACCTTAAACATGCCATCGTTTGTCATCAAACCCCAGCGATATGAGGTGTATTTCATCTTAAGTTGTGAAAATGACTATGTAATATGTCCGAAATGGTAATACAGTGTAACTTTGAAATACTTTTTTAGTGGAATCCATTTTCAGCACAGTGCCAAAGGTGGAGAGGATCTGGTTCCTGTAGTGCTGCACATTGTCAGCCTCTGCCAGCAGAAAGGCGTGCCGCAGGAGTCGTGCGGAGGTTAACTCTCTGGAGGGAGGGGGAGGGCGGAAGGTGTGCCCCAAAGATGAAACAATGCCACGCGGCTCCATGGTGCTCATCAGAAGGGTGGTGTACGGGTCCTTACGATGAAGATATTCTTCATGGTGGTTTTCCTGGACCTGCCGCCACACCTTCACCGTGGTGTTGCCCTCTGTTCTGTCCCACAGAAGGCGAACAACGTTCTTGTCCACGCCGCGCCTTGGAGAAGAGAGAGTCATCAGATGATTCATTTAAAATTCTTTCACATGCTGCTGGGCACACTCACTTGCAGGTGAGAACTGCAGGGAACATGGCTGGATGAGCCTCGCTGAGCTGGGACAGAATGACATGATCCCATGCAAGCCAGCACCCCACTGTGCCACCCTCTTTATTTCTGGTTGCCTTCGTGCATGGTCCACAACACAAAACCTCAGTCAGCATTGTGTACCAGCTGGATACGTCACATATGAGAGTTGTTGAAGCAGGGATAAGAAAACGTGAAGCAAAGCTGAGCAATGTCTGATGTGTTCCTCTTGGAGGCTATATTTACCTACTAAACAGAACAAAACTAAAGCTGTATAGAAAGCCGGTAAAATACAATAGTATTGGATCTTCTGTCTTGATCACCTCTGCTTAAAAAAAAAAGGAGAAAAAAAAGGTGAGTTGTACCCGATGATGGTAGCCAGACTTGTAGAGGTGCACATCTCGCCCTGCACCTGCACAGGTATCACCCCGAGGACACTTGAGAGAGTACCTCCACACTCCCACAGGACGCCAGACAAAGACGCGGCTCCGGAAAAAGAGGCGTGGAGCTGGTAGAGCACCGCTTATGAAACCAGGAGGCTCCGGAGGGTAAAACCACATCAGGTCTGATTTCATCACCCTACTCCTTTTCAGATGGCCAGAAAACGTCTTTAAATATCTGAACGGCTGTGAACAGTCCTCTCTCTGTGTCCCCCTTCAGCCAGTTGACGTCAGCAGGCGGGATGCTATTGGGGTCTTCCCACAGGCGCACCCAACCCTTGAACTCCACCTGCATCGCAAATTATATACAGAACATGTGATCTAGTTTGAATTAAATGTAAGAGATTTAAAGTAGTCATATTTAATAACTTACAGGTGAGTCACTCGGAGGCAGTTCCACAGGAGTAACGTGACTCTGGGATGTGGAGGCCAACCCACTGGTCTGAAGAACAGATGCTGAGTGCAGCATGGGCCTCGCACCACTGATCTTAGTCTGGGAGGATAGAGATGGAGAGGTCCTCTCTGGATGAAAGGGGGCAGATGAGGCAATATGAGGCTGGGAGGAAGATGCAGATGAGGCAGTCATCTCTTTCCGGGGGGGAAATGAGGATGACCTGACCCGGCTGGCTGACTTCTGCTTTGGCTTTTTTGTGGGCTGGGATTCTTTTGAAACAATATCAGTAGGCCGACTACTGCCTTCTCCTGAAAGGTGTGGTCTTCAAATCCTTTCCTGCCATAGATGCACCGGTCTATGTTGGCCTTGAGGACAATGGAGACTTGAGGGAAACTTCTCTCAGGCAGTCTTTAATCCACTGGTTTCCTATGTCTCCTTTTCCAGTGGGGTTAATCAACTCCACGCTGTGTTTGTCAGCTAGGCTGCAGGTGGAAATTTCAATAAGCTTAGTCTAATGCAGACATATTTGTGTCATTCATCATGAAAATTGCATGTAAAAGGTTGTGTAGAGTACATAAAAGGTCATTTTAATGTTAAATACTTACAATTTCAGGTATCCAACATCATTGGCTACAAGCCAGTGGAAAGGGGCGTTCTTGTACTGCCCAAAAGGGAACACCAGCCTTCCCAGACAATGCTGATGGGATGGTGAAGAGATCCCTTCAGTCCGCAGCAGTTTTTCTGCATGGCCCAGGGCGGTGAACTGATGGAGCAGCCCTGGTGGAAGTTGAGGGAAGACTTTTTTGGTCTCCTGATACAAGCCGCCCTCTTTTGAAGCCACAATAATGGCCTGCAGGCGATGTGCTGGGCCGTTTGGGTTTGTGACCCGGATGAGAGTTGCCATCTTGGCTTGTGATATAGTCTGTGTCATAGAAGAGTAATAGGTGGTTACACAGGGTTTATTTGTTTATTTATTTGGAGCCCCATTTGTCAAGGAACGAAGATGTGGACACAAGATGCAGGACGACAGAAGTTGAGAACACAAGGATTTTAATCCTGAGGAAGGCTCTGAGACTCGTACACTAGTAACAGTCATAAGAGAACGATCCGGTGATAAGTGAGGAGGAACACAAGGTATATATACACACACACACAACAGTGATTGACAACAGGTGAGTAAACAGGTGCAGGCGATGAAGACGTCAAGTCTACAGAAGCACAACAGAACACCGAACCGGAACCTAACAAAATAAAAGCCCCAACCCGGAAGTGAAGGTGAACCTAACCGCCCTGGCCCCCGGTACCCGACAGTACCCCTCCCTCAAGGGGCGCCACTGGGTGCACCACCGGGCTTGTCAGGATGGCGGCGGTGGAACTCCCGGAGCATGTCCTTGTCCAGCATCCTTGACGTCGGCTCCCAGGACCTCTCCTCGGGCCCGTACCCTCTCCAGTCCACCAGGTACTGCAGACCCCGACCCCGCCGTCTGACGTCCATGATGCGTCTGATGGTCCAAGCAGGCTGACCGTCGATGATACGAGGCGGTGGCGGTCAGGAGGGAGACGGCTGGAGAGGACTCGTAACGTGTGGTTTGAGCTGAGAGACGTGAAAGACTGGATGAACACGCATAGTACGAGGAAGGCTCAGTCGGACCGCCACAGGGTTGATGATCCTCTCCACCTCGAAAGGCCTGATGTACTTGGGGGACAGCTTCCTCGACTCTGTCCGCAGCTTGATGTTAGCTGTAGATAAGAGAACCAACTGGCCTGGTGTGTAGGTAGGTGCAGGTAACCTATGCCGGTCGGCTAGCCTCTTGTTAGCTGCGGACGAGCGAAGGAGAGCAGCACGTGCCTCCCTCCAGATGCGCCTGCAGCGGCGGTAGAGGTGTTGAACCGACGGGGCTGTCGCCTCCTTCTCCTGCTCCGGAAACAATGGAGGTTGGTAGCCCAGGGAACTCTCAAAGGGGGACATACCTGAAGCAGATGATGTCATAGATTTGTGGGCATACTCAACCCACGGCAGCAGGGTGCTCCAAGAGGTCTGGTTACGGGAACAGACGCATCGGAGAGCCACCTCAAGGTCCTGATTGGTCCTCTCGGCCTGCCCGTTGGACTGTGGATGGAACCCCGAAGAGAGACTGACCGTGGGACCAAAGGCTGCACAGAAAGTCTTCCACAATTGTGAGATGAACTGAGGGCCGCGGTCAGAGACGATATCCACCGGAATGCCGTGCAGCCGGAACACGTGTTCAATGACGAGTTTGGCGGTCTCAACGGCCGAAGGCAGCTTCCTCAGGGGCACGAAGTGGGCTGCCTTGGAAAACCGGTCCACGATCGTCATGATTGCAGTCTTCCCAGAGGAGGATGGCAGACCGGTCACAAAGTCCAGGGCGATGTGGGACCACGGGCGGCTCGGGACAGGTAAGGGGTGTAACAGACCTGCGGGTGGTTGATTGCTGACCTTGTTCTGGGCGCAGATCGTGCAGGCCGAAACAAACTCTCGGGCGTCCTTCGCCAAGCTGGGCCACCAGAAACAGCGACGCAGGAAGGAGACAGTTCTGTGTACACCGGGGTGACAAGTGAGGCGAGTAGCGTGAGCCCACTGAAGGGTCTGACTCCTTACGGCCCTGGGTACATAGAGTCTGTTAGGTGGCCCACTACCAGGGTCAGGTTCCCGGATCTGGGCAGCTTTGATATCCCTCTCCAGCTGCCAGGAGAGGGCACCCAGAACACAGGAGGCAGGTATCACCGTCTTAGGTTGCTGACTCTCCACCACCGGTTCTTGTTGCCGAGAAAGAGTGTCCGGTTTGACGTTCTTGGAGCCAGGACGGTAAGACACCACAAAATCAAAACGAGCAAAAAACAGTGACCACCGTGCCTGTCTCGAGTTAAGCCGTTTTGCGGTCCGGATATAGGACAAGTTCTTATGATCAGTCCAGACCACAAAAGGCTGACCCGCCCCCTCCAACCAGTGCCTCCACTCCTCCAACGCCAACTTGATGGCCAGAAGCTCCTTGTCACCCACATCATAGTTCGTCTCCGCCGGATTAAGCCGGCGGGAGAAGAAGGCGCAAGGATGAAGCCTGCTGTCCGCACCCTTCCGCTGGGACAACACAGCTCCAACCCCAGTGTCCGAAGCGTCAACCTCCACAATGAACTGGGCGGAGGGATCAGGTTGGATAAGGATCGGCGCCGTGGTGAAAAGGCGTTTGAGGTCCCAAAAAGCGCCCTCAGCGGCCTTCGTCCAAATAAAAGGCGAGGAGGTGGAGGTCAAACCCATAAGGGGGGCTGCGACTGAGCTGTAATTCCGGATGAAACGGCGTAGATAGTTAGCAAACCCCAAAAACCGCTGGAGCTGTTTGCGAGTGGCCGGGGTGGGCCAATCCACCACCGCACTGACCTTAGCCGGATCTGGTCGCACCTCCCCCCCTGTGATTACAAAACCCAAAAACGAAACACTAGAGGAGTGGAATTCACATTTCTCGGCCTTCACAAACAGTTTATTCTCCAGGAGCCGTTGGAGAACCAGACGAACATGCCGCCTATGTTCGCTGGGGGTCCTGGAGAAGATGAGAATATCATCCAGGTACACAAACACGAAATGGTGGATGTAATCTCGTAGCACATCATTAATCATGCCCTGAAAAACCGCTGGAGCGTTGGACAAACCAAACGGCATCACCAGATACTCATAGTGTCCAAGATGTGTGTTGAAGGCGGTCTTCCATTCGTCACCCTCCCTCATACGCACCAAGTGGTACGCATTCCTTAAGTCCAATTTAGTGAAGATCCGGGCCTCCTGCAAAGACTCAAATGCTGTGTTCATGAGAGGAAGAGGATAACGGTTCTTAATAGTGATGGCGTTCAACCCACGAAAATCAATACATGGCCGTAAAGAACCGTCCTTCTTCCCTACAAAGAAAAACCCCGCCCCCACAGGGGACGAAGAGGGTCTGATAAGACCCGCCTGAAGAGAGTCAGTCACATACTGCTCCATGGCCTCCCTCTCAGGCTTAGACAGACTGTAAAGATGAGTCCTGGGGAGTGCAGCACCGGGCTGCAACTCTATGGAGCAGTCATAAGGCCTGTGAGGGGGTAATGAGAGAGCCCGGGACTTTCAAAAACACCTCTCCCAGATCGTGGTATTCAGAGGGCACCCTGGATAGGTCGGGTGAGGACGGCTGTTCTACCGGGTCAGCGGAATCAGCCCCTGGATGCCGAGCTGAGCGTAAACAGACCTCGTGACAGCGATTACTCCAACTGTTTATACGGTTGTTAGGCCAGTCAATGACCGGATTATGGGCCAGGAGCCACAGAAACCCCAGGACCACCGGATTATGTGGTGAGTCAAACAGAAAAAAACGAGTATGCTCGTGATGGTTCCCAGACAGTATGAGGTGGACGGGCTCAGTAATCTGGTCAATAGTGGCGACAGCCTCTCCATTAAGGGAGATAACCTGCCAAGGACGGGGGAGTAACTCAGTCTTTAGTCCGACCCGTTTGGCTAGCTCGGCATCCATGAGGTTCTGTTCAGCCCCTGAGTCCAATAAGGCCTGAACAGGAAACCCTCCACCCCTAGACATGACATGACCCTCCAAAAAACAGGAGGCGGACTTTGAACAGGTGGGCGCATGCCCTCCGTTCGTCAGTGTGCCCACTCTTAATGACGAACGGAGACATTTGGGCAGTGGTTACAGAAATGTCCCCGCTGACCACAGTAAAGACACTCACCCGCCGCTATCCGTCGTCTGCGCTCAGCGGGGGATAAACGGCCACGGCCTAGCTGCATGGGTTCCTCCAACGGAACTACAGGAGAGTCTGTGGAAGCAACCGAAGAAGGACGAGAAGAAGGCGGGTCGTAGTCGTCAGTGCGTCCCCGGGAAAAGGAAGTGTCTGACCGGCGCCCCCGCCGGCGATCCTGCAGTCGATTGTCAATCCTGATGACTAGTGCGATGAGAGGCTCCAGAGACGACGGCAACTCCAATGGAGCTAAGTGGTCTTTCAGCACCTCGGACAGCCCCTCCAGGAAAGCGTCTACGAGCGCGGCGGGATTCCATCCGCTCTCTGCAGCGAGAGTCCGGAATTCGATAGCGTAGTCTGCCACCCGACGATTTCCCTGCGTCAACCGCATCAGCGCCCAGGCTGCCTCTCGACCGGGTTTCGTGTGCTGAAAAACTTGGGAGAAGGCGTCGAGAAAAAAAAAAAGAAAGAGAAGCGCAGGTTGCTCCCCCACGTTGCCACTCCGCGGTGGCCCACGCTGCGGCTCTGCCGGTGAGGTGAGAAATAATAAACGCCACCTTGGCACGATCCGTGGGAAAACTGGCAGCCTGCAGCTCGAAATGGAGACAAACGCCCGACAGTCCCCGGAGTCACCAGAAAACCTCTCTGGTCGGGCCAGCTGCAGCTGAACCGCTGGGGCGGGGGACGTCTGGACCAGAACCATCGGTGCGGATGCGGCAGAGGAGGGATGGAGCGGATGAGGTGTCAGCGGCTGCTGAACCTGTCTTGCCAGGGTGTCGATGCGATCGCAGTCTGCTGTTTCCCCCCCTCGATCAGCCATCTCCAGCATACCTCGGCGGAGGCAGTTCAGCTGTTCCTCCTGATGGCGGATGACCCACTCCTGGCTGCTGGCGTTTGCTCGAGAAGCTTCTGCGTCTGCTGCTTCCATAATGACCGGATCGTAATGTCAAGGAACGAAGATGTGGACACAAGATGCAGGACAACAGAAGTTGAGAACACAAGGATTTTAATCCTGAGGAAGGCTCTGAGACTCGTACACTAGTAACAGTCATCAGAGAACGATCCGGTGATAAGTGAGGAGGAACACAAGGTATATATACACACACACACAACAGTGATTGACAACAGGTGAGTAAACAGGTGCAGGCGATGAAGACGTCAAGTCTACAGAAGCACAACAGAACACCGAACCGGAACCTAACAAAATAAAAGCCCCAACCCGGAAGTGAAGGTGAACCTAACCGCCCTGGCCCCCGGTACCCGACACCATTACCTTCCACAAGTGGTCGCTAGTCTTCCTGGGGTCAATATGTAAAAAATACATACATTTTACCAATTTCACAAAAACCGAAAATGATTTCACAAAATACAGTGACTAATTCATCATATCATATTACCCTAAAATACCCTGCGACAGACTGGCGACCAGTCCAGGGCATCCCTTGCCTACGCCCAAGTGGCCGGGATAGGCTCCAGCAACCCCGTGACCCCGAAAGGGAAAGGCGGTCAAGAAGATGAATGAATATTACCCTAAAAGCTTCACATGTTAAAATAAGTTAAAACAATTTCATTTTTGTACTAGCACACTTGATTCCATGCAACAGGAGATCTAAACAGCACTGTTCTTCTCATACAGTTAGATCTTGAAAAAGGAACAATCAAATTACCAGAGCTGACCTGACGAGTTTGATATTGGTGACAATACCCACTGTATAAAACTTTGTTTACCAAATATTGTGGACATTTTTGGGTGCTGGCAAGACTTCAAAGTGTGTTTAATTCAAATATCTTTGCAAATTCTTTGTAATTGCTTTGCAAAATGCTGTACATTATATGTTTATTATTCTTTTATAAATCCTCATCTGGCCTTTAAAAGCATGTGCATGCACATACGTTTACATACATGCATGTGCACACGCGTGCATACACATACATGCATGCATGTGCACATACAATTACGTACACGCATGTGCACATGCACTTGCAGACGCATGTGCATGCATCACGCATCACTCAACATAGTTTTAAAAATTGGCCGTGAAAATATTAAATGTTGCAAGTATCTGCTTCATCTGCTCCTTGTAAAAAATGTACTACACTCAAAGTGGAAAAAGGAATTATTGGAAGAAGGGATTTCTATTTAACTAATGAATTAATAAATATGTAAATCTTTGTGATATCAACATAAATGGTAACTATATTAACATAGAGTCTGTAAAAAATTATCTAATGTTGCAGAATTTTAAAAGCAGAAACCAATTTCAAGTTGAAACTGGACTTTGTAGTCATTTAGCAAAGATTCAAGAACAGTTTAGATTCTGTTGGACACCATGGCGTGGAGACATGTTTCCTGAGGCTCCACAGAGCAGTAACATATTATTTTAAAGCACATTTATCCTTTTTTTTTTTCTACACACCTCAAGTATGCTTTTGAGGCTTCAAATAATCGAGATATCAACAGCCTAACCTTTTTTCCGCGAGGGGTCCCTTTTTTAACTTTTGAAGAAGGCTGCTACAAATGCGCCGAGTTTTCCTCCTGCTTCCCGGTCGGTTAGCAGTGCTAGCCTCAACATCAACATCTGATTTGGATTCCATAAGCACTCTTCCACTGTTTGAGTTACACATAAGACATAACATACCTGTTTGACCACCACTGTTTGATTCACAGAGTGTGTTCATTTATTTATTATTCATCACAGAAATGGGGGTTACATTTGTCTTGCGTTTGATTAAATAAAAGCAAAATCTGCTTTAAGTTGTCTGCAGTTTGTACTTATTGCTTTCCTTAAGTAGGGGGTCAGAAAAAATTGAAGATCGATTAAAAAATAAATAAAACCAGAGATTTCATTTTCAGGCCATATCGCCCAGCCTTACCACAAGGAAATCACAGCACCTGAACTGGAGCTTTGTAAACCTCCACCCAGTCTTCTGCTCATTGAAAGGTTAAGCTGTGCTGCTCAAAGTCTGCTGCTGTTCGTTCCTTGTTGCAGACTTGTAACTGAGCAGCCTTTCATAGCTTCCCTCGGGAGCAGCTCCTGTCTCGTCTCAACAGTGACCATTGTTTCAACCGGGAGCCGTGGGATCAAAAGGTAAATCAGACCAGAGAAATGTGAAGAGTCCAGTATCAAGATTTTATGAACGTTTTTAATAAAATTTTTAAAAAATTAATTAATTGGTAAAACCATTTCTTAAGGCACCTGCCGGTACCAGTGAATCATCATAAAAAATGCACTGTAAAAAAAACCCTGTATATTTAACAGTAAAAAACCGTAAAACCATGACAGGAAAATCCAGTAAACTATAAAACTGTTTACAACTGTTATTTTGACGTAAAGTTCCTGTTAATCAGG